>JAJIBD010011361.1:0-21239 GCA_021461705.1 Cryptotis parvus
AAAGAAGCAATGGGATGCAAAATCAATAAAATACAAGAGGACATGAGAGAAAAAGTGAGGAAAATGCAAATGGAAATGACAGATATTAAAAATGAGGTAAATGAAAATGAAAACACAGTGGAAAGCCATCATAGCAGAATAATAGTTCTGAAGGAAGAATTAGTGATCACGAAGACGAGTTCCAAAGATTCTCTACACAACACCAGAAGATAGAAAAAAGGTTCACAATTACCGAACAGACAACAAGAGATAATCGGGATGAAGCCAGAAGAAACAACATACGGATCATTGGGGGTCCCAGAAGGGCAAGAAGAAAAACCCTGATGAAGAAGAAACTGTCAAAGCCATGATTGCTGAGAAGTTCCCGGAAATAAAGAACGCCTGCCTCAAGATCCAGGAGGCCCGTAGGATACCAGCTAAAAGAAACCCAAAAAGAATACTCCAAGACACATCTTAATTAAAATGACAAAAACTATAGATAGAGATAGAATACTGAAAGCAGCAAGATCAAAAAGAAGGAAATCACATACAAAGGAACATCTCTAAGATTTACAGCAGACTTCTCTGGTGAAACACCCGATCCCGAAAAACAATGGTGGGATATTGCCGAAAAGGCTCAACGAACTGCAGGCCTCACCAAGAATTCTTTACCCGGCCAGACTCACATTCAGATGTGAAGGAAAGATACACAACTTCATGTATAAGCAACAACTCAGGAACTTCATGGACTCAAAACCAACTTTAAAAGAAGGACTGAAGGGTCTACTGTAATACGACCAAACCCATAAGCACAACAAGCACAAACAGAAAGATGACACAAAATCCCATGACAATAATCTCTCTCAATGTCAATGGTTTAAATGCACCAATTAAGAGACACAGAGTAACAAAATGGATTAAAAAATTGAACCCAACATTCTGCTGTCTACAAGAAATGCATCTGAATAATCAGAACAAACACAGACTCAAAGTCAAAGGGTGGAAGACCATTCTCCATGCAAACAACTCCTCCAAAAAGACTGGTGTGGCCATATTAGTATCAGATAATATAGACTTCAGGCTGAAAAGGTTAGAAGGGACAATGAAGGCCATTTCTTATTACTTAAGGGGTATGTACACTAGGAAGAAATTACACTACTAAACATATATGCACCCAACGAGGGGCAAGCAAAAGTACATAAAACAACTGCTAAGAGACTTCAAAGAAGACATTAACAGTAGCACAATAATAGTTGGAGACTTCAACACTGCTCTATCAACGATGGATAGATCAACAAGACTGAAACTCACCAAGAAAAATATTGGCCCTGAAGGGAAGAAATGGAAGAAAGAGAGCTAGTGGATATATATAGGGCTTTTCATGCCAAAAAAAAGCTGAATACACATTTTTTCTCTAGTGCACATGGAACATTCTCCAAGATAGACCACATGCTGAGCCATAAAAGCATACCTCAATAAATAAAAAAGATAGAAATTGTGTCAGCCATCTTTTCAGACCATAATGCACTGAAAATGGGAAGTTAACCGTACACAGAAACAGGGAGTCAAACCAAACACCTGGAAACTGAACAGCTCACTCCTGAACAACAAATGGGTCATAGAAGAAATCAAACAGGAAATCCAAAGATTTCTGGAAACAAATGAAAATGAAGACACCAACTATAAGAACTTGTGGGACAAGGCAAAAGCCATCTTAAGAGGGAATTTTATAGCTCTGCAAGCATTCATCAGGAAACAAGAAAGGGCCCACATAAATAACCTGACTAAACAGCTGAAGTCATTGGAAGGAGACCAACAAAAGGAGCCCAACCCAGGCAGAAAAAAAGGAAATAATAAAACTTAGAGAGGAAATCAATGAGTTGGAAACCAAAAAAAAATCCAAAAGATTAATGAAACCAAGAGCTGGTTTTTTGAAAAAATAAACAAGATTGACAAACCATTGGCAAGACTTGCAAGGACAGGGAAAGAGAGAGAACCCAGAATCAGAAATAAAAATGGTGACATCACAACAGAAACCACAGAAATCCAAAAGATCATCAGAGATTACTTTGACAGCCTGTATGCCGTGAAACATGAGAATCTAGAAGAAATGGATCAATTCCTGAAGTCCTATAACCCTCCCACGGCTGAAACAAGAAGACCCTCCAATACCTGAATAAGCCTATCACCATTGAGGAAATAGAAACAGTAATTAAAAGTCTGCCCAAACACAAAAGCCCAGGTCCAGACGGACTCTACTATATGCATCTATTGTTTCTAGGAGTTTTTGGGTAGAGAGTTTAAGGTTCTCTAGGTATAATATCATGTCATCTGCAAATAATGATAGCTTGACTTCTTCCTTGCCTATCTGGATGCCCTTGTTGTCCTTTTCTTCTCTGATTGCTATGGCAAGTACTTCCAGTACTATATTGAATAAAAAGGGGTGAGAGTGGGGCAACCTTGTCTTGTCCCTGATCTCAGGGGAAGGCTTTCAACTTTTCCCGATTGAGAATGATGCTCGCTGTGGGCTTTTGGTAGATGGCTGTAACTATCTTGAGGAAAGTCCCTTCAATTCCCATATTCTGGAGGGTTTTAATCATGAACGGGTGCTGGATCTTATCAAATGCTTTCTCTGCATCTATTGATAGGATCATATGGTTTTTATTTTTTTTTTTATTGATATGATGTATTATGTTGATTGACTTGCGAATGTTGAACCATCCTTGCATTCCCGGGATGAATCCTACTTGGTCATGATGTATAATCTTCTTGATGAGTCTTTGGATTCTGTTTGCTAGTATTTTGTTGAAGATCTTAGCATCCCTGTTCATCAGGGATATTGGTCTGTAGTTTTCTTTCTTTGTGTTGTCTCTCCCTGCTTTGGGTATCAGGGTGATATGTGCCTCATAGAAGCTGTTTGGGAGTGTTTCTGTTTCTTCTATTTCTTGGAAGAGCTTGAAAAGGACTGGCAGTAGGTCCTCCTTAAAGGTTTGGTAGGAGTTCACTAGAGAATCCGTCTGGACCTGGGCTTTTGTGTTTGGGCAGACTTTTAATTACTGTTTCTATTTCCTCAATGGTGATAGGCTTATTCAGGTATTGGAGGTCTTCTTGTTACAGCCGTGGGAGGTTATAGGACTTCAGGAATTGATCCATTTCTTCTAGATTCTCATGTTTCACGGCATACAGGCTCTCAAAGTAATCTCTGATGATCTTTTGGATTTCTGTGATGTCACCCTTTTTATTTCTGATTCTGTTTGTTTGGATTCTCTCTTTCCCTGTCCTTACAAGTCTTGCCAATGGTTTGTCAATCTTGTTTAACTTTTCATAAAACCAGCTCTTGGTTTCATTAATCTTCTGGATTGTTTTTTTGGTTTCCAACTCATTGAGGGATATTAAGGAAACAATTCCATTCCCAATTGTGCCACAGAAAATCAAATACCTAGGAATCAACCTACCGAAGTGTAAAGGACCTGTACAAAGAAAACTACAAGACACTGCTCCAAGAGATAAAAAGAGGACACAAGATAATGGAAACACATTCCCTGCTCATGGATGGGGGAGAATCAACATTGTCAAAATGGTAATACTCCCTAGAGCTCTGCTACAGATTCAATGCAGTCCCTATAAAGATACCCATGATATTCTTCAAAGAAATTGACCAACTACTCCTGAAATTTCTATGGAACAATAAACCCCCCAAGGATAGCTAAAGCAATCCTCGGGGAAAAAAAAGATGGGAGGCATCACCTTTCCCAACTTCAAACTGCACATTGTGGCTTGCAATACATACATTTATAGGTTATCATGCATGTCACTGTCCAAATATTGAAACAGATCAAGAAGTTGTGGTATATTCAAACAATAAAATACTATAATTAAAGTTACATGAAAAAAAATTTTTGCAAGTTGCTACAATTTGGATGAAACTAGAGAGTATCATGCTGAGTGAAGTCAGTCATAAGAGAAAGGATTGATGCAGAGTGATTTTTCTCACTTCTGGGAAAACAAAGATACATAGTAAGGAAATGACAAATAGTCAAAGGAAACAGAACTAAAGATTTGGGCCGCAGAATTGAATCTGGGGTTGGAGGTGTGGAAGGAAACATTGGAACATTAGCAGAGGGAAGCAGCTGGTACTCTTGTAGTGGATTTGCTGTTGGAATAATGTTGCATAAAATGTTAAAAGACAATAAGTCACAGCACCTAAATAAAACGAAAAAACAAAAACAACATGGAAAACGCATCTCTGGATCATGTCCCCATATGGGGTTAAGTGACATATATTTGTTTGTTTTAAAATAAAATGTTTATGATTATTTTTAAAAGAGAGAAATATTCAGTACACTCAGCCCCACGGGGAGAGTAAAATGCATTGAAATTAAAGTGCATTAGCATGGTCCTTTCCACATAGTATATCGTTTTCTTTCACAATAATTCCCTCATGAGAATATGCCAGACGGGCTGCAGCAATACTACAGCAAGTACCTGTATTAAAAATTATAGGGCATCCCATATGGTCCCCTGAGCACCACCGTGACTAATTCCTGAGTGCAGAGCCAGGAGTAACACTGAGTATCACTGGGTGTGACCCAAAAAATAAAAAAAAAAATAAGAGGAAGAAGAAGAAGAGAGAGAGAGAGACTCTACCATGCTACTCATATCTCATGGGCCGGCTTTGACAAATCACTGTTTTCAGACACGCTTCAATCTGTGTCTTTTTCATCTATAGGGAGACTGAGGTCATCAGCTTCTTGAAACACAAAAAGGGGGTTCAACACAATAATACAATGGGGGAAGTCACTTGCCTTGCGTGTGACTGACCTGGATTCAACTCCTGGAACCCCAGATGGTCCCCTGAGCCTCACCAAGATTGATATCTGAGTGCAGAGCCAAACCAAAACAAACAAAAAAGTAATGAGAATATAAGGAGGGACACAGCTAGTTCACTGTAACGTTATGCCGAGCTTCTAGAATGTCATAACAGATTGTAAAGGCATTTGGACTAACAATTTATTCTCTCCTATATTTTTCCTTCTTTTCTGTTTGATTTTGGTTGTATGTTTTATTTAGGGGGTGCATCCAATGATGCTCAGGACTTACACCTAGCTCTGAGCTCAGGGATCTCTGCTGGAGAGCTTTGGGGTTTGGAATTGAACCCAGGTAGGCTCTGTGAAAGGCAAGCACCCTGGAATACTGTATGACCAAAACCCAAATATGAACTTTTTAATTGTATATCTTTGTAATTGTAAAAATAAAAAATTAAAAAAAAAGGAATAAGAGAGGACCTAAGGAAATGGAGACACATTCCCTGCTCATGGATTGGAAGAATGAACATTATCAAAATAGTAACATTATCAAAATAGTAATACTCCCAGAGATTTTACAGATTCAATGTGGTCCCTATAAAGATACCCATGACGTTCTTCAAAGAAATTGACCAACACTCCTGAAATTTATATGGAATAATAAACCTCCATGAATAGCTAAAGCAATCCGTGGGAAAAAGAAGATGGGAGGTATCACCTTCCCTGACCTCAAACTCTACTACAAAGCAGTCATAATTAAAATGGCATGGTATTGGTATAAAGACAGACCTGTAGACCTATGGAATAGAACTGAATATCCTGAAACACACTCTCAAATATACACGCACTTGATCTTCAATAAAGGAACAAAAAATATTAACTGGAGCAAACAAAACCTCTTCAACAAATGGTACTGAGAAAACTGAGCAGCTACAGGTAAAAAAATGAACTTAGATCTCCTTCTAACACCATGCACAAAAGTCAGATCAAAATGGATTAGAAATCTCAACATCAGATATGTCTGATCTATAAGGTACATGAAAAAAAACATAGGAAAAATGCTCCATGACATTGAAACTAAAGGCATTTTCAAAGACAAATCACCACTGACAAAGCAAACAGAAGCAAAGATAAACAAATGGATTTATATAAAACTGAAAGCTTCTGTACCTCAAAAGAAACGGTGACCAAGATACAAAGACAATCCAGAGAATGGGAAACAATATTCACCCAATATCCATCTGATAAGGGGTTAATATCCAGGATATATCAGGCACTGGTAGCACTATACAAGAAGACAGCGGCCAACCCCATCAAAAAAATGGGGAGAAGAAATGAACAGAAGCTTCCAAAAAGGAGAAATTCGAATGGCCAAAAGGCATATGAAAAAGTGCTTTTATCATGAATCATCAGGGAGATGCAAATCAAAACAATGAGGTATCATTTCACACCACAGAGACTGGCACACATCCAAAACAGCAAGAACAACTGGTGCTGGTGTGGATGCAGGGAAAAAAGGGACTCTCATCCACTGTTGGTGGGAGTGCCGATTGGTCCAACCCTTTTGGAAAACAATATGGACATTCCTCCAAAAACTAGATATTGTGCTCCCCATTTGACCCAGCAATACCACTCCTGGGAATATACCCAGGAGACACAAAAACACATAGCAGAAACAGTATCTGTACTTCTTTTTTCATGGCAGCTGTATTTACGATAGCCAGAATCTGGAAGCAAAGTAAGTGCCCAAGAACAGAGGACTGGCTAAAGAAACTGTGGTATGTCTACACAATGAAATACCATGCAGCTGTCAGAAAAGACGAAATTATGAAATTTACCTGCAAGTGGATGGGCATGGAGACTATCATGCTGAGTGAAATCAGTCAGAAGGAAAAGGACGGATATAGGATGAACGCATTCATTAATGGGATATAAACATATATCAGTGTTTTACTAAGTGTGGGAAATGGTAATGTCAGACTAGAACTCTACATTGAATATACACAAAGATATTTACATGATAAACCCTAAATGTCTGTAGGGCAAGCCACAATGTGTAAAAGAAGAGAGAGAGAGATACAGAGGCAGAGACAGAGGGAGAGACAGAGAGAATGAGAGGAAAAGAAAAAAGTGCCTGCTGTAGAGGCAGGCTGGGATGGGGAGAATGTGGGGACATTGGTGGTAGGAATGGGGTACTGATGGAGGGATGGGTGCATGGAACACTGTATTACCGAGAAACAATAATGAACACCTTTGTAATTATATAACTCACAGTGGTAAAAGTAAAAAAAAATTAAAAGAGTTTATTATTCCTCTCTAAGAACATTATTTCTAGAAAGTGAGGCTGGACATGCCCTCTCTCCTCCCTAAGTCCTTCACCTTCCCTGGTATATACATACTCGTACTTGAACACACCAGCAATGTTTTCAGCATTTATAAGTTACCAAATCAATTTGTTATTATTCCTGCATGGTTTTATGTCAAAAGTCATGTATTGGAGGTAGAGTGTACATTTATCCTTTGGCACTATTCTTCCATGTTTTCTATGCTCATTGCCTTACACCTGGTCTCATGTAATACAATGTGGTTGGTTGGGTACGTCTGGGAATGCTTCAGGAGAAATAGTGAAGTGCTCAAGGGCTCCATGTATTATTGGGTCTTGATATTTGATAGAATATTAAAGTAACTTTAATACTAATATTTCTACCTTCATTTTTGGTCTATCTTCATCTGTTTTTTAATGTCTGGTATTGCTACCTGGAGATACAAACCAAACTTTTTATCAGAGCGCTTATGTAATGTGTAAAAGCTACTTATCAAGAAAGGCACAAGCACCCTTGTAAACATTTCTGTAGCTCTTCCAACACTTCTTGGTAAAGAATTGTGCCAATAAGAATGACCTGGTTGCCTGGTGCAAAGAAGTCCGGTAGAAGATTGGATTTCTGTAGATCAGAAATGGAATTCTTCCTGGAATTTCTTTTTCCTCCTCCCTTATTTCCTGGCTCCACTTTCTAATCAATTTATTTGTCTCTGACTTTCATAATGGAAAACAGACTCTAAATTTAAAGTAAAAAGTGTCATCTTTCACACATCAGTTTATTTATTTATTCATTCATTTATTTGTTTGTTTATTTATGTATTGCTATTTGGGTCACACCCGATGATTCTCAGGGGTTACTCCTGGCTCTACACCCAAGAATTACTCCTAGCAGTGCTTGGGAGACCATATGGGATGCCAGGGATTGAACCTGGGACTTCCGTGTGCAAGGCAAATGCCCTATCTGCTGTGCTATCACTCCGACCCCAACACACGTGTTTTATTCTGAGTATGTTGTCTAGCCTTATTCTACTTCTTTTTTTTTTTTTTTGCTTTTTTTTGGGTCACAACCGGCGATGCTCAGGGGTTTCTCCTGTCTCTGCACTCAGGAATTACTCCTGGCAGTGCTCGGGGGACCATATGGGATGCCGGGGATCGAACCCCCGCCAACATGGGCCGGCCGCGCAAGGCAAACGCCCTACCCGCTGGACTATCACTCCGGCCCTAGCCTTATTCTTGCCTGGCATCTTAATTCTCTTTCTTTATGGCAGTATGATATTAGAAGTTGGGAAATGGTACTATATTTACCCATTCATTCATGGACTGATGCTTATTGAAGAAAAAGCAAAGTTTTAGTCTCAAAATAATTATATGACTAAGCCAGACATGACCTCCTAATCTCATATGAGGTAAATGCTGTACACATTACAGTTTGGCCTAAGCTTTTACCTTCCTTCAAGAAGGTCCTGAGAGACTGTAGCAGAAAGACGCCAAGGTGACCTCTGCTGCTCCTAGCTTCTGCATCTGTTGCCTTCCATTTACATGTGACTGAAACTTTTCTTTTTCACTTCTAGCAATAGAATGCAGTAAAGGTGATGGAATGCCACTATGATTGCAATATTCCGTCTTGCTTGCAGAAGTGCCCTCTAAAAGTCCCTGGGCAGCTCTGAAGAAGTGACTATGATGGAAGGCCCATGTAGTAGGAAGCGATGGCAGCTGCCATCACCAGCAAGCAGCCAGGACCCTCAGGCTTACAGCTGCCAGGCAAGGAGCTCTGCAGCAGCCTGAGTGAGCTTGGGTTGTGGAATCTTCCTCAGTCAAGCCCACAACTGTGAATTTTACACACTGACTTACATTGGGCAGCCTAGGGAGATTCAAATTCTTCCTATCTTGATTCTTCAACTCCTGGACAAGTGGTGGACAGGAAGAGAATGCAGGAACTAGTCTGATCTCTAGTCTGGAACCAGTCAGGAATGTAGTTACTTTTTTGCAGATGGATCATGACAGAAGCAAAGAAGCCAGGGATCAAAGAGGAAACGGGCTACCCTGCCCTATGGGGGCTGTTTTGGAAAATGAATCTGTTAGGGACAGGACTTGGCCACAAACAAATAAGTCACTTAGAATTAAATCATGTGTCCTTGAGTTCCTTGATTGACATATTATCCAGGATAAGGATAAAAATGACTTTTACCCTTCCAAAAGCTAGTCATATAATTGCTTGCTGGTACTTGAACTTTGCATTCCAACCTTTTTATCTCTGTTACCAGCATGGTGTATAAATTCAAAATGGTCAATCTGTATTTAAAGGTAATGGGTAATCAAATGGAAATTAATAAGACTGTTTATGAATGGTTAAATGTTCAAAGAAGAGAGAAATTACTATTGAAGTTCCTTTTTTTCCTATTTGGAAGTTTCCACACTGATGGAGAATCTGACTAATATTGATACAATTCTGACAGGAAGCAAGTTTTAACCTCAGAGTGAGGGACTTTGCTCAAATATTATGTTATAGTAATAACAAGTGTCCTCAGACCTAGGCTTTTCTAACTAGCTAGCTCTTCATTTTTCTTATCTTGAGAGGACAACAGCACAACAAAAACCCCCTTGTTGTCTTCTGAACTCCTTTATTGCCAGGTTTTGTAAATGGTGTCAGGTTTTATAAATGGTTTTAGAAAAGTGGAACCAGATGTTGTTATTTCCTTCTTGGCCTATCCCAGAGTGCTATGGTTTTCACCATAGGGTTGTTATAGTTGAGTATCTTGTTGTGAAAGGCACTGTGAAGATGAGTTTTATTATCATGTAGTCTGAAGTAAGGGATGCTTGAAATAGACTGCTGTAGGGTGGGACTCTGATGAGCAGGGTGCCCAGGAGGGTAGGCGGGTTCTAGCCCTGGCCCGCCATGGGCTTACCAGGGTATCCTGATAAGCCCAGGTACCCTGAAGCCCCTGCTTGTCAGAGTCCCACCCTATAGCAGTCTATTTCAAGCCCAGGTATGCCTGATCCAGAGACTCAGATACACAGGGCAGAGCTGCTACCGGCTCTCCCTGTGCCCAGCTGATCATGAGTAAATCAATCAAGTCCTTATTCATTCATTCATTCATTCATTTTTGACTTTTGGGCCACACTCAGCTGTGCTCAGTGCTTACTTCTGGCTCTGTGCTCAGGAATCATTACTGACTGGGCCCAAGGACCTTATATATTTAAACTAGGGTTGGCTGGGTACATGGCCAGTTCTTTACCCTTTGTGCTATTTCTCTGAACCAATTCAGTCAAGTCTAATGTTATAATCATTATAGTACACAGTCTAGGACAAAACACATAAGTTGAAGCAAAATAAAATATTTTTTGTATGTTTGTTCAAAGTTTAAAAGAAATGTAAATCATTTTCAAGTATTCGTTTTTTGTCTTTATCAAATTAAAAAATCAGCTAGTATTTGTTTATAGTCTCATCCTATTTAATGTGAAGGTGTTAACATAAACATTCATTGTCTCCCATATAATTGAATGCTTACTGTGTCTCAGGCACTAAAGAAATTCTTTTATGTGTAGTACCTCATTTAATCATCTAAATGCAAATCTTTATAAATGTAAAGCACCCACTACTCATTACTATATTTTCTTTTCCTTTTTTTTTAGTGAGGATGTTTATTTATTTATTTAAAATTTATTATACCACCATGAGATATACATTACAAAGCTATTCATGACTGGGTTTCTGTCGGGCGCTCCGCCAGGGTCCCCGACAGTGCCGGGAAGCGAAGTTCCCTTCTACCTCCGGGCCGGCGAGGAACGGATGAAAACTCAGGAATCCGATGCAGTTTTAAAAGGCTTTACTTATCACAGGTTCAGGCATACAAATCAGCAAAAGGAAAAACCCAATGCTTAGGATTCTAGGCTAGAACCCCAGCCACGTGTAGGCCAAGATGGCGACCACCACGTGTAAAAACTTCCAAGGGGAATGAACGCTCACAAGGAGAGAGATCCCACAAGGAAGAAGGGGGGCGAGAGCGGGAACCGGCTAGTTTATATCCCTGTAACTCAGACCTTCCTCCCACTGTTATGGAAAGCAGGGGAGGGTCCAATGCCCTTAGGTAATCCCTCCCTGCACCTCACCTAGGGCCTTTACTGTGCTAATGTTTTGAGCCAAAATCTGCTTAGGAATGCTTTTGTAGTGTAGAGAAGGGGGTTTCTGAGATGGCATGTCCTTGACCAACACCAATGCCAGTTAAATATTTCTCCAAGCCTTCACAAGTCTCCTCTACTTCATTGTAGTTTTATATTTTAGTTGCCTTTGAGTATATCAGGGAGCCATGCTTGTTTGCTTGGAAGCAAACAGCATTTCTCTCTGGTCTAATTACTTAGGTGTCCTACATGGCCAGGCTAATATGCTGGTAAGAACTAGCTAGTCCCACGATGATTGTGATAGCATGGGAGAATATTTATACCAGCTAGTACAGCATACATGGTCGGATAAACTGCCACATTTAGACTACCCCCTTATCTACGAAGTGATTTGCGGGGAGGCAATCCAGAGCAGATGCAGCGGCCCTTAGGAGTCCTGCAACAGGTTTCATACAGTGTTCCAGCACCCATCCCTCCATCAGTGCACCTTTCCCACCACCAATGTGCCCAGATTCCCTCCCTCCATCCCAACCTGCCTCTATGACAGGCACTTTTTTCCTCTCTCTCTCTCTCTCTCTCTCTCTCTCTCTCTCTCTCTCTCTCTGTTTAATGAACTCAAAGAAACAGTGGAACAAACATCCAATAAAACACAGGAGGATATGAGAGAAAGAGTGGAGCCGACACCAATAAAAATACAGGCAAGGGACTGGAGTGATAGCACAGCGGGTAGGGCGTTTGCCTTGCATGTGGCTGACCAGGGTTCGATCCCCGACATCCCATATGGTCCCCTGAGCACCGCCAGGAGTGGTTCCTAGTGCAGAGCCAGGAGTAGCCCCTGCGAATTGTTGGGTGTGACCCAAAAAGCAAAAAATTAAATAAATAAAAAAAAAAAAATACAGGTGAATATGAAAGCAACAGTAGAGGAAATGAGAGCTGGAAATAAGAAAACTTTACAAACAGAAATAGCATTTACTACAAATTCAATAGATGAAACAAAAACTCAATGTAGTAACAGTAGAGTTACTACAGCTGAAGACAGAATCAGTGAGGTTGAGGATGAGATATAGAAAACTTCCAGGGAGCAGTAAAGGATTGAGAAATTCCTCAAAAATAACCCAAGGGAAGAACAAAAACTATGGGATAAATTTAAGAGGAATAAAATAAGAATTATCAGAGTCCCAGAGGGACATAGGCAACCCCAATGAGGTAGTAACAGTTAAAGATGTCATTGCTGAAAAGCTCCAAGAGCTGGAGAATGCAGGCATCCAGGTCCAAGAAGCTCGAAGGGTGCCATCTATAAGAGACCCTAATAAAAAGACTCCAAGACATAACCTAATTAGAATGTAGAGAGAGATATAGTACTGAAAGAAGCAAGATCAAAGAAATAAATTGCATACAAAAGGAACATCCCTTAGATTTACAGCAGACCTATCGAATGAAGCCCTCTGGGCCAGAGGACAATGGTAGGATATAGTTTTAAAAAAACTTAATGAAATGAAGGGCGTCACCAAGAGTACTCTACCTGTGTGTTTCCAATGAGCTTGAGATTCCAAGCTCATTAATTTCTGCTCTAGGTTTTATCATTTCATTCCCATTGTTTGGTTTGTGCTTCTTTTGTTGGTCATCTTCTAAGATCTTAAACCGTGAAGTCAAGTTTTTTTATGTGGGCCCTTTTCTTCCTTTCTGATGAATGCTTGTACGGCAATAAACTGTTATTCAGATTTGAAGGATAAATTCATGGATAAAAAATGGCTCAGATACTTCATAGACTGAAAACCAATCTTGGAAGAAAAACTCAAAGGGCTGCTGTAAGGCAAGACAAACCCCACAAACACAACTAATAGCATATTTTAAAAGAAAAACTAAATGATGGGCAGACTCTATGTTTCACCACTGAATTTAACAATAAAAAGTATTTCTATTCATTTGGGGCAGGGGTTGGGTCCATATCTGGCAGTAATTCTGGGGTTATTCCTGGCTCTGTGCTCAGGAGTGATTCCTGAAGGTGCTCAGTGAACAGTGTGTGTAACTGAGGATTCAAACCAAGATTGGAGATAGTGAGGTTGTATGTAAAACAAGTGCCTTACCTCCTATACTATCTCTTCAGACCCTATTTTTATGATATTAGCTATAACAACTCTTAACAAAACAATGTTATCTGCTTTATTTGATTTGGAGTCAGGAAAGTTCCATTTTGGGTGTTGTCCAGCAATATCTATAAGGAAGAGGGAGGGAGTACAGGAAGAAAAAACTTTCAACCTGTTATCACGGAAAACTACAAATTCCTCTAAATTCACTATCTCGCAAAGATCGTGATTCTAAGTGTAGCTCACTGTGCTAACTAATGCATTCTCTGAGACCTTCGTATCAGTTCTCCAACAAATTCCTAATCTTCACATGCCTTCAATATACTTTTCTAATAAAATAAGGTAGGAGGAATAATGGCTCACCAAATCTTCTCATGTCCTAATTTCCAGGTTCTGTCAATATGTTATCTTACATGGGGGAAGGAGCTTTGTAGATGTAATAAAGATGATAACCTTGATGTGGAGAAATGGTTCTTGTTTATAAATAATGACTCTTCTAAACCTTAGAAGTGAAAGGCAGGGGTCTAGAGAAATAGTACAATGTGCAGCCAACTCAGAATCAGTCCCCAGCACCCAATATGGTCCCTAAGCATTACCAGTAGTGATCCCGAGTGCAGAGCTAGGAGTAAGCCCTAAGCACTGCCAGTGCAGCTCCAGAACATAAAAACAAAGCTAAAAGGTGAAAAAGGTCAGTGAGGGTCAGTGAGAAATGGCAGATGAGAAGCAGGAGAGACGCAGTGCCCGAGGCGCTCAACTGCCTATCCTGGAGGAAGAGGCCTGGAGCTGAGGCATGGAAGGAACTTCTTATCCCTGATAAGGCTCTCAGCTGACTGCCACCATGGAAATGAGGACTTCATTCCACAGCTGCATGGAGTTGAATTTCCATAGTCCCATGTGATCAAGAAAATAAATTATCCCCTCCAGAAAGAAGTGCAAGCCTGCGAGCACCTGGATTTTTTCCCTCCCTCCCCTAGCCTGCCTCTATGGCAGGTTCTTTACCTCTTTCTCTCTCTTTTTCTTTCTCTTTCTCTCCTCCTTCTCTTACATATTGTGTATTTTTTATACCTATACTAAGAGGTTATCATGTGTATCTTTTTTGAGCTTCTGACATGAAAGATAATGTCTTTGCATGATAAGTGAAATTAGCCAGAGGGAAAAGGACAGATATAGAATGACTGAACTTTTGCGGGATATTAAGAAAAAAATAGTATGATACCAATATCCAAGGCCAGGCAAAACATGGATCAGGAGGTATTGTTAGTGAGTGGAATCTACCACAAGTGTGTGGGAGTCAGAGGTTAGATAAGACAGAGAAGGGAACAGAGTGCTAGTAATTGTGGGAAATGATAATGCCAGCCTAGAACTGAGCATTGAATAAGCAAATGGATATACATGATAAACTTAAGTGTATGTGTTGCTAGCCACAATGTGTAAGAGAGAAGAGGAGAGGGAGAGGGAGCGAGAGAGAAAGAGAAGAAGGAGGAGGAAGAGGAGGAGGAAGAGGAAAAGGAAGAAGGAGGAGGAGGAAGAGGAAGAAGAAGGAGGAGGAGGAGAAAGAAGAGGAAGAGGAAGAAGAGAAAGAGGAATAGGAAGAATAGGAAGAGGATGGAAGAAGAAGGAGGAGGAGGAAGAAGGAGGAGGAGGAAGAAGAGGAAGGAGGAAGAGGAAGGGGAAGAAGAAGAAGAAGGAGGAGGAGGAGGAGGAGGAAGAAGAAGAAGAAGAAGAAGAAGAAGAAGAAGAAGAAGAAGAAGAAAGTGCCTCTTCTGAACATTAAATAGTGGCAAAAAAGATACACACTATAACCTCTAAGTATATGTATTACAATCCACAAATTGTAAGAGAAAGAAGAGAGTGAGAGGGAAAGAGAAAAGAGATAAAGAACCTGCCATAGAGGCAGGCTAGGGGAGGGGGATGGATTTGGGGACATTGATGGTGGGAAATGGGCACTGGTGGAGGGGATGGGTAATGGAAAACTTTATGACTGAAACCCAAACATGAACGTTTTTGTAATTGTATATTTCATGGTGGTATAATAAAAAAATAAAAAAAAAAAGATAATGTCTTGTTGTTCAGTAATTTTTTGGGGAGTCACACCAGCGATGCTCAGGAGTTACTCTTGGCTCTTCACTCAGAAATTACTCCTAGCAGTGCTTGGGGACCATATGGGATGCCAGGGATTGAACCAGGACTGGCTGTATGCAAGGCAAATGCTCTACTCACTATGCTATCATTCTGGCCCCTGTTCAGTAATTAATTTTTGGTGTCAATGTAAAGCTAATGTGCAGGGGTATAAATAAAAGTTTTATTTCCTCTGTTCATTTATCCATTCTTCATATATTTATTGAGCTGTTAAAAAATTACACAGTGTACCACTTACTAGTTAAAAAAATACGTGGGTAAAATCTAGTGCCAGAGGGGGCTGAAGTGATAGTTCAGAAGGTAGGGCATTTGCCTTGCATGTGGTCCACCCTGGTTCAATCCCCAGCATCCCAAATGGTCTCCTGAGCACCGCCAGGAGTAATTCCCTGAGTGCAGAGCCAGGAATAACCCCTGAGCATTGCCAGGTGTGACCCAAAAAGCAAAAAAAAAAAAAAAGCTAGAGCCAGTACACAGCATATTTCAGAATGTCAATGGAAGGACTAGAAAAAACAAGGTTGCAGCTCTCCCTAAACAACTTGTTCTTCTCTAATCCTCTGAACTACTGAACTTCTCTGGCCTCCAGTTTCAAAACAATTAGTCACAGTGGAGGTGTGTCATGTTTTTTCACACTCATTGGCAAAAGTCTAGGACAGGCAAGTTAAAGGAACACTAATGCTTTTCCTGCCTTGGTCTGTATCCAATGAAATCAAGGTATTGGTGCCTTCACGGTGGGACTTTAAACACTTAATAAGCACATCAAACACTGTTGCTCAGAAACAGCGATAGCCTCCTTTCAAAGAAAGGTGACCTGTGAAGGGTTGCCTGTGCCACAGCCTCCCAGATGGTGGTGACCCCAATAAGCATCTAGACAGTTCATTAGGACACTGATCTCAGGGCCCCACCTTTAGACATTCTTGTTTCATCCATCTGGGTTGGTGTCGGGGAGTGCCGCTGGGGTCCCCGACAGTGCAAGGAAGCGAGTTCCTTCTACCTCCAAAGCCGGGGGGAATGGATGAAGACTCAGGAATCCGATGCAGTTTTAAAAGGGCTTTACTATCACAGGTTCCAATATACAATCCAAGAGCAGGGAAAACCTCCGGATTCTGGGTTCCCAGCTAGGCCCCAGCCAGGTGTAGGCCAAGATGGCTGCCACCATGTGTTGAGGCCCAACAGAGAATGGAGAGGACAGAGAAGCAAAAACACCAAGGGAAGCCGAAATGGCAAATGGGAGGAAAAGAGAGAGAGCTTCTTTCTTGAAGCTTATTTTATAGCTCAAAATTAGCCCAAACTCCCCAGCCCAGCCCATTCTGGGCTGGGCTATCTAGAGATGAAAACAGAAAAATAGCTCTATAGAAATGTAGCAACTTCAGGAGTCCATCGGGCTGTTTACAAGGACCCAGAGCTAATTCAAAGCCTCCTAGCAGAGCTGGGAGAAGCTATAAGCTAAATGTAACTTCCCTGGCAGGAAGGATCAAATGCCTTCAGGTAATTTCTCCCAGCACCTCACCTAATGTCTTGAGCCAAGATATGCCTGGAATTGCCTTTATAGGGTAGAGAAGGGGGTTTCTGAGATGGCATGTCTCTGTACCAAAGACTAATACTAATGCCAGTTAAATATTTCTCCAAGCCTTTACAAGAGTCTTGTCTACTTCACGGTAGTTTTGTATTTTAGTTGCCTTTGAGTTATCAGGGAGCCATGCTTGCTTGCTTGGAGGAAAACAGCATTTCTCTCTGATCTAATTACTTAGAGATCCAACGTGGCCAGGCAAATATGCTGGTAAGATCTAGCTAGTCCCACGATGATTATGGTAGCTTGAGAGAATATTTATACCAGCCAGTACAGAATACATGGTCAGATAAGACTGCCACATTCAGACTACCCCCTATCTATGAAGTGACCTGCAGGAGGCAATCCAGGGCAGATGCAGAGGCCTATGCTTTCAGGTGTCCTACAACAGGTTGGGATCAGAGAATCTGAATTTCCAACAAACTCCCAAACAATACTTCCTGTCCATGAGCCACCCAGAGAGTATCTTTGGTGTCTTAGTTTTTGATAAATGTATAGCTGGTGAAGAATCAGGATGATTAGAGGCTGACAAACTCAAAACCAAAAGCTTGTCTGAAAGTTGGTGCCAAAATTTTGAATATGAGAATCCTGATGGTTCTCCAAAGACCCTCCCACTTATGTTGTCTGGTGCTAAGAAATGCAGTTTTTAAATGAGAAAAAGATTTAAATATCTAGTACTCCAAAGAAGATATACAAATAACCAAAAAAGCAGATGCAAAGATACCAAATGAGTCATTAGGGAAATGAAATTAAAAACCACAGTGAGGTGAAACCGAATCATAAATAGCTTTGTAATGGTCGGTCACACAATGATTCAGTTAAAAAATTAGGTATTTTATGTAATAGAACTGAATATCCTGAAAGACACTCTCAAATATACAACCACTTAATCTTCAATAAAGGAGCAAAAAATATTAAGTGGAGCAAAGAAAGCCTCTTCAACAAATGGTGCTGGGAAAACTGGGCAGCTACGTGCAAAAAATGAACTTAGACCTCCTTCTAACGCCATGCACAAAAGTCAGATCAAAATGGATTATAGATCTCAACATCAGACATGAATCTATAAGGTACATCAAAGAAAACATAGGAGAAACGCTCTACGACATCAAAACTAAAAGTATCTTTAAAGACGACACACCACTGACCAAGCAAATGGAAGCAAAGATAAACAAATGGGATTATATAAAATTGAAAAGCTTCTGCACCTCAAAAGAAATGGTGACCAAGATACAAAGACAATCCACAGACGTGGGAAAGGATATTCACCCAATACCCATCTGACAAGGGGTTAATATCCAGGATATATCAGGCACTGGTAGCACTTTACAAGAAAAAAAACAGCCAACCCCATCAAAAAATGGAGAGAAGAAATGAACAGAAGCTTCCCAAAAAGAAGAAATTGAATGGCCAAAAGGCATATGAAAAAGTGCTCTTCATCTTTAATCATCAGGGAGATGCAAATCAAAACAACAATGAGGTACCATCTCACACCACAGAGACTGGCACACATCCAAAACAGCAAGAACAACCGGTGCTGGCGTGGATGTGGGGGAAAAAGGGACTCTCATCCACTGTTGGTGGGAGTGCCGACTGGTCCAGCCCTTTTGGAAAACAATATGGGCATTCCTCTGAAAACTAGATATTGAGCTCCCATTTGATCCAGCAATAGCACTCCTGGGAATATACCCGAGAGACCGGAAAACGCATAGCAAAAACACTATCTGTACTTCTTTATTCATCTCTGCGCTATTCACTATAGCTAGAATCTGGAAACAACGTAAATGCCCGAGAACAGAGGACTGGCTAAAGAAACTGTGGTTCATCTACACTATGGAATACTATGCAGCTGTCAGAAAAGATGAAATTATGAAATTTGCCTGCAAATGAATGGACATGGAGACTATCATGCTGAGTGAAATTAGTCAGAGGAAAAGGTCAGATATAGAATGACTGCATTCATTTATAGGATATAAATAGATACCAGTGTTTTACTAAATGTGTGAAATGTTAATGGCAGATTAAATATACACAAAGAGACTTAAGTGATAAACTCTAAATATCTGCAGGGCTAGCCACAATGTGTAAAAAGAAGAGGGAGAGAGATGCAGAGACAGAGAGACAGAGAGAGAAAGAGAAACGGGGGGTACCTGCTACTGAGGCAGCCTGGGGGTGGGTGGGAGGGAGTGGGGTATATTGGTGGTAGAAATGGAGCACTGGTGGAGGGAGGGTGCTGGAATACTGTATTACCAAGAACCAATTATGAACACCTTTGTAATTGTATGTCTCACGGTGGTATAATAAAAATTTTTTTTTTAAAAAGTACAAGCAGAAATGACAGATATTAAAAATGAGGTAAGTGAACTGAAAAAAAATAGGTATTATTACATACAATATAAAAGACAAACAATAGCATGAATAAATAAAAATTTAGGGACTCTGGAACCTTAATCTAATGCTACTGAGAATGTAGGATGGTATAATCACTTTGGAAAACTTTGGCAGTTACTCAAAAAATTAACCAGTTATCACATACTCAGTAATTGCTCTACTAGAAAAATACCCAAGGCAAATGACTTTGTTCACCAAAAATAACTTTCACAGACCTACTCTTTATATCATTATTCATAATAGCAAAAAAGTAGAAATAAGTCAATACCCAGGGATTATGTAATATGTAAATATAATTTTGCTATAATTAATTTTTAATGGAATAGTATTAAACCAAAGATTATTATTGAAATAAGGAATTGAATACTAAATCATGAAAATGTCCTATTCACTGAAGGAACTCAGGCAGACATCATTATTCAGCTCTTTTTTTTCTTTTTTTTGGGTCACACCCGGCAATGCTTAGGAGTTACTCTTGGCTCTGCACTCAGGAATTACTCCTGGCAGTGCTTGGGACCATATGGGATGCCAGGGATCGAACCGGGCTGGCACAGGCTGGCCCTGTGCAAAGACAGCGCCCCTACCCGCTGGGCTATCGCTCCGCCCCATAATTCAGCTCTTACAGAAAGTGAAGTGAGTTTTTTTCCCAGCACATGTGACTCCCCTGAGTAACCCTGGGCATGTTTAGAGAGACCTCAATTCACCAGGCCTAAGCAATATCACATCTTTGGGCTGAAATATTGAATTGTCAGTGTGGTTAGCTGAGCATTGCTGGGAGAGAGCACTGCTTGGGAGACCCCCCTAACTCCAAAACAATATACAAAATAAATCACAGATAATATAATATAAAATGCTGGCAAGGTTGTGAAACAACAGAAATTCGCACTCATTGTTGAATGTAAAATATTATAGCAACATTGGGAAATAGTAATCACCTTGGGATCTACTCAAAGAAGTTTAAAATTATGTCCATACAAAATCTGCTTACCAGATGTTTACAGTAGGTCTATTCATAACTGCCACGGTCTTGAAGTAACCAAGATGTCTTTTGATACATTTAGATAATCTAAAGCACAGAGGCCTTGGCAGCATGGATTTACATGATTTTTGTGTGGACATCATAAATACAGTTTCTCAGAGAATAACTTTTCTTTCCTGTTGCCTCCGGAAGCCTGTCCTGAGGGGAAATATTTCATTTCTCAGTTTCTAATTTAAAATAAAAAGAACTCCCTCATTTTTAATGCTGCATCCATATCCAGTCAGGTTTAATGCTTTGAAATTCTTCCTATTCTTTCTAATTCCTGAGTTCTCCCATAGGAGCTATAACCAATCTGATGAAGAAAAAACTTTGGGGGGGGGGAGGTCGTGCAGAAATTCTTTTAAAATTCATCAAGTGAATTCTTTTTTTTCACTTTTTTTTTTTTTTCTTTTTGGGTCACACCGGAAATGCTCAGGGGTTTCTCCTGGCTCTGCACTCAGGAATTACTCCTGGCGGTGCTCGGGGGACCATATGGTGCTGGGGATCTAACCGGGCCTACATGGGCCGGCCGCGTGCAAGGCAAACGCCCTACCCTCTGGACTATTGCTCTGACCTCTCAAGTGAATTCTTAACACCTATAATGTTAATGATTAATGATACTTCTCCTCAAAAGACCTTCTTAGCATTGTGAACCTGTTTGTAAAAACAAAACTAGTGGTTCAGCAAAATAAATAGGGTGTCATAAAGAGAATAGTGCCATTAAAACTCATTTCCCCTGTAGTTTATGACCTCTGATTAACCTACAGTTAGATTAAAAATTATTATAAACATCCTTTATAATCATTTTAATTCTTTT
>JAJIBD010011362.1:0-37644 GCA_021461705.1 Cryptotis parvus
ATGTTGAACCATCCTTGCATTCCGGGATGAATCCTGCTTGGTCATGATGTACGATCTTTTGAATGAGTCCTTGGATTCTGTTTGCTAGTATTTTGTTGAAGATCTTAGCATCTGTGTTCATCAAGGAGATTGGTCTGTAATTTTCCGTCTTTGTGTTGTCTCTCCCTGTTTTGGGTATCAGGGTGATGAGTGCCTCGTAGAAGCTTTTTGGGAGTGTTTCTGTTTCTTCTATTTCCTGGAAGAGCTTGAACAGGACAGGCAGTAGGTCCTCCTTAAAGATTTGGTAGAATTCGCTAGTAAACCCATCTGGGCCTGGGCTTTAGTGTTTGGGCAGACTTTTAATTACTGTTTCTATTTCCTCGATGGCGATAGATTTATTCAGGTATTGGAGGTCTTCTTGTTTCAATTGTGGGATATTATAGGACTTCAGGAATTTATCCACTTCTACATTCTCATTTATCCTGGCATACAGGTTCTCAAAGTAATCTTTGATGATCTTTTGGATTTCAGTCTTTTCTGTTGTGATGCCACCATTTTCATTTCTGATTCTGTTTATTTGGGTTCTCTCTTTCCCTGTCCTTACAAGACTTGCCAGTGGCTTTTCGATCTTGTTTAATTTTTCACAGAACCAGCTTTTGGTTTCATTAATCTTTTGGATTGTTTTTTTTGGTTTCCAGCTAGTTGATTTCCTCCCTATGTTTTATTATTTCCTTCCTTCTGGCTGAGTTGGGCTTCTTTTGTTGGTCTTTTTCTAAATTTTCAGCTGTGAGGTCAGGTTATTTATGTGGGCCCTTTCTTCTTTCCTTATGAATGCTTGGAGAGCTATGAACTTTCCCTCTTAACACAGCTTTTGCTGTGTCCCACAAGTTCTGATAGTTGGTATCTTCATTGTCATTTCTTTCTAGGAATCTTTGGATTTCCTATTGATTTCTTCTATGACCCATTTGTTGTTCAGCAGTGAGCTGTTTAGTTTCCAGGTGTTTGTTTGACTCCCTGCTTCTCTGTGCGGTTAACTACTATTTTCAGTGCATCATGTTCTGAAAAGATAGTTGACACAATTTCCATCTTTTTTATTTTGTTGAGGTATGCTTTGTGGCTCAGTATATGGTCTATCTTGGAGAATGTTCCATGTGTACTTGAAAAAAAATGTGTATTCAGCTTTTTTGGGGTGAAAAGCCCTGTATATATCAACCAGCTCTCTTTCTTCCATTTCTTCCTTCAGGTCCAGTATTTCCCTGGTGAGTGTCAGTCTCGTCGATCTATCCATTGTCGATAAGGCAGTGGTGAAGTCTCAGACTATTATTGTGCTACTGTTACTGTCTTCTTTGAGGTCTATTAATAGTCGTTTTAAGTATTTTGCTGGCCCATTCGTTTGGCACATATATGTTTAATTGTGTGATTTCTTCCTGGTATACATACCCCTTAATTATTAAGAAATGGCCTTCATTGTCCCTTTTAACCTCTTTCAGCCTGAAGTCTATATTGCCAGACACGAGTATGGCCACACCCGACTTTTGTAGGGAGTTGTTTGAATAGAGAATTCTCTTCCAGCCTTTGACTTTGAGTCTGTGTTTGTTCTGATTATTCAGATGTGTTTCTTGTAGGCAGAAGAATGTTGGATTCAGTTTTTTAATCCATTTTGCCACCCCTATATCTCTTAATTGGTGCAATTAGACCATTGACGCTGAGAGATATTATTGTCATTGGATTTTATGCCATCTTTCTGTTTAAACTTGTTGTGGTTTTGGGTTGTCTTATTTTACAGTAGACCCTTCAATCCTTCTTTTAAAGTTGGTTTTTGAGTCTATGAATTTCCTGAGTTGTTGTTTATTCATGAAGTTTTGTATCTTTCCTTCACATCTGAAGGTAAGTCTAGCTGGGTAAAGAATTCTTTTTTTTTTTGTTTTTGTTTTAAGATCAGTTTATTATTATTTTTTATTTTTTTACAATTAAAAAAGTTCATGTTTGGGTTTTGGTCATACAGTGTTTCAGCTTTCCCGTCCCTCCACCACTGCCCATCTCCATACAAATAAAAAAGATATACAATTAAAAAAGTTCATGTTTGGGTTTTGGTCATACAGTGTTTCAGCACCCGTCCCTCCATCAGTGCCCATCTCCCACCAACAACATCCCCGGTTCCCTCCCCCCTTCCCCAGCCCCCTGCTCCATGGCAGGTTCTTTATTTCTTTCCATTTTCTCTCTCTTTCTCTTTTCCTTTCCCTCCAGACTATGGATTACAGAACATACATTAAAGGGGTTGTCATGTGTATCTTTTTGCCTCTATTTAATGCTCCAGTTCTAGGTTGGCATTAGTACCCTCGACAATTGTTAGCACACTGTTCCATTTTTCTGTCTTTCCTAAACTCTGACTCCCACACGTTTGTGATAATTTCCACCTTTGACAAGACCTCCTGATATATGTTTCACTTGACCTTGGATATTGGTATCATAATATGTACATATATATTTATGCCATGCAAATAAATGCAGTCATTCTGTATCTGTCTCCGATGAAGCCTGCAGTTCATTGAGTCTTTTCACAATATTCCACCATTGTTTTCGGGCTTGGAGTGTTTCATCTTAGAAGTCTGCTCTAAGTCTCAGGGATGCTCCTTTGTATGTGATTTCCTTCTTTGATCTTGCTGCTTTCACTATTCTATCTCTGTCTATCGTTTTTGTCATTTTAATAAGGATGTGTCTTGGATTAGTCTTATTGGGGTTTCTTTTAGCTGGTATCCTATGGGCCTCCTGTATCTGGGAGCATGTTTTTTTCAGTTCTTTTCTCCATCTTCTGGTGTTGTCTACAGAATCTCTGAACCTCGTCTTCGAGATCACTAATTCTTTCTTTAGTAGCTGTTACTCTGCTTTGGAGGCCTTCCCCTTGTTTTTTTAGTTCACTTACCTCATTTTTTTAAATTAAATACTTTATTATACCACCATGAGATATACAGTTACAACGTTGTTCATGTTTGAGGTTTCCCTTACCACATTTTTAATATCTGTCATTTCTTCTTGTACTTTGATCTGAAATTTACTCATTTCTGCTCTCATGTTCTCTTGTATTTTATTGACTTTGTATTCCATTGTTTCTTTGAGTTCCTTGTGAATCTTTAACAGTTCCTTCTGAAATTCCTTTTCAGAGAGGTTTTATAGTTCGTTGCTATTGCTTGACTCATCTGTATTAGTGACTTCAATCGTAGAGCTTGAAGGGATTTCGCATTGCTTTACCATAATGACTATTGTAGGTTGAAAATGTGTGTTCTGGGTGACTAGTCAATAGAGTTAGTAGGTGCCTGAATTACTTTGCAGTTAAGGATATATAGCAAAGAATGTAGGGGCAAATGCTCAGTGGTATCTCAGGTAGATAGGTATTACTTCACTAGCGTCCGAGCGGTTTTGAATTTTGGGGTGTTGCTGGGTGGGTCCGGAGTCAGGGGGTCGGGGTGGAGGTAGTCCAGTGAAGATCAGAAAAACCTGGGTGTGGCTTGGTCCCCTTCTCAAAGTTCCAGCCATTTATGCTGGAAAGGGGTGCCTCAAGGGCTGCCCGCGGGAAAGCGGGGGAGCTGCTGGGGGTCGGGGCTGATGGTGTTAGGAGGGAGGTCCAAAGTCATTGGGTTTGGCTTGGTCCCCTTTTCAAAATTCCAGCCCTTTATGCTGGAAATGGGTGCCTTGGGGGCTGACCGCTGCGGGGAATGCACCTGGTGGGGAGAGCAACTGGTCTGATCTTTAATAGTTCTTAGTGACCTTTGTTTTTCAAACTTTTTAAAAATAGGCAGATTATTTCAATTCCATGTTCTCAGAAGTTAATAATATCCTGATTGACTACTTGGATTACAGAAATACTTATGACTATTTCCATCATTTACTTTGTGGATTTAGTAATGTACAATGAGTAATTACATTGGTGAAAGGTGAAGTTTGACACAGTAAACTTTCATGTAAATTTTTTGTGCAGAATTTTTATAATCCTGTTTGCTTTCTTGACTTGTTTTTGAACACTCTTAGCCCTCACTCTCTGGAGCAGTTGGCCGGTGAGATGATGGGGAGAGCTTCTCAGGCATATTCTTTTGTCCTGCATTGAAAAGCTCTTTAGAAACACTGCAGGAAGCCTTGGGTCTGGATTTTGAATTTTCCATTTGAGGAAACATAAAGGATGGGGAGCAAATGTTACAAGGGAATAAATGCTGGCTGCAATAGAAGAAATGCCAAGGCTCTGGTGTCAGAAGACACAAAGATGTTTATTCTCAAAGCAGGACACTTTTATTCCTTGGGGATTTCTAAGAACACATTATTTATAATGTCACTATTTACAAAACTATCAAGAAAATGAATTTCAAGCAGTTCAAGAGAAGCCTGGACTTTTTAAAAATTTCCTTCTGTATAAAACATTCTCAGCTATAAAAGAACCCCACTTTAATGGGTTATGCAAATAATTAATTAGTGTAAGCTTCTTTTATATATAAGGTAGAATTTTTGTAAAAGTATATGTGATATAAATGAAAATAATTATTATGCATGTTATTATAAACAACACTTAAATCTTAGTATTGAGTATTCCTTCATGCAAAACAAAAATTTTATGCACGAATATAGGAAAGGATGGATTAAAGGGGTGATTGGAACAGAAAGCTTACTAAGTAATTTAATTAGATCTTCTCTAATCATCTATATTAAATTTTATCAGAAAGATGTCCTGAATACTTTATGGAAATATTTTCAGTTGTTTTTTTAGATTGTGAAGAACAATAAAGTATAACAAAAATTAAACACAGTATTTGGTAAAGTATTTGGTTCAAGATAACTGCTGCCCATAATAACTAGTAATTCAGCATCACTTGTATCACCTGTCTTCCCCTTGCTCATCGATTTGCTCGAGCAAGCACCAGTCATGTCTCCATTCATTGGGAATAAGGTCTATTATTGTTACTGTTTTTTGCATATCGAATACACCACTGGTAGCTTGCGAGGCTCTAGCGTAGCTCTGGGTTCATCCCAGGGGCCCAGTCCTTTTCTATGTCAGACCATCAATCATCCAGGGCCCACAGGGCAAAGTCCTGGGTCTAGACAAGTCTGTCTCATGTCTGTCACCTGCTGATGCAGCCAGGCACCACAGCCACACCTGCAACACCTCGAAGGGCAATTCAGCATATAATTATGCATTTCCTTAAATAGCATAAAATATGTTACCTTTAATATCTGCCTTCTTGTTCATCGATTTGCTCGAGCGGGCAGCAGTAACATCTCCATATGTCCTGTCTCATGCTAGTAGAGCCCAAGGGCACCTGCTTGCACCAGGAAAATAAAGAGCCTCAAACCATTCCATCAGATCATGGGAATGAGGTCTATAATTGTTACTGGTATTTGGCATATCAAATACGACATGGGTAGCTTGCCAGGTTATACTTAAATAATAATTTAATTATTATGATATATATTAAAGGTTAAATTCACCTTTAATATATATCATAATAATTAAATAATTTTAATGGTGATGGACAAATACTGTACACTTTTTAAATAATTAAATGTTATTAAATAATTAATTTTATTATATACAAAACATTATAACTGTTAGAATTTTGCATATAATAAAAATGTATTCGTTAATAACAAATGTTTGAGGAAACCTCCTTCAATTTATAAAAACAAAGAAACCTTCTAATTTATGTCCCTATACCTAACTAAATGAGGAAGTTAAGGCTCATTGATAGTTACATTTCCTTCCAAAACTTTTGTCTGAATTCTTCACCACACCTTTGCTTGTTAATGGGAAATTTAAAATGTGTACTTATCATCACTTAATGTTTTCTTCTCTTTTTTTACCCCATACCCTGCAGTGCTCAGGAGTTACTCTAAGCATTTCTTATGGTACCAATACAGTACCAGAGAAGAAACCCAGGTTGGGTGCATGTAAAACATGCTACTTAGCTGCTATACAATTTTCCTTACCACCTTGCTCAATGTTTCTGATTTAAATAAGATCAAAATAATCTTGGCCAGTTTCATTTTTCCTACTTTTATATCTAACAGATAATAAAATTTGATAGAGTGATTTCAAACAATGATTCAGATGCAAAATTTTGCTAGTCCATGATGACTTCCTTGCACCCTTCCTTCCCCAAAATCAAGATGGTCAGGAACCTTATTAACCAAATTTCCTGTTCGCGTCTGTAAACATACTATTCTTTGCTGAGTTTATACAATTCTGTTGTGGTGGCCCCAACCATGTCCACATACTGAATGATATGCATCTAGTAGTGTTACACTAATTAAGGAAATGATGAATTAATATATTTTTGGAATAACTAGGTCCTGCCAAAATATGTGCAAATAAAAAATATCTTTATTCTTTACTTTTTTTGCCAGCACTAGACATTTTCCTCTGGGAAATGTTGAGAGCTTTAAATTGAGGAAATAAAAATAAACCCTCATAAATAAATGAACATAGAAATAGACCCACACATGATATAATAACAACCCTCATAGATCAGTGTTACTCCTATTTTAATGAACTAAACTCACCAATCAAAATGCAGAGTGTCAAATTAAAATGTAACATCTATGGAAGCAGATGTGAGATTAATCAACATGCAAGACAGAGCAGGGAAGATATCAAACGGTCAGTATTTTAATATAAAGAGCATGGAAATTATGCCTCGTGGTTGTAAAGAGCAAAATATGACCATGTACCAGCCTCTAAGAAGGTGGAGGCAACTGGTTTGTACATAAAAAGGGCTCTATAGATCACATACAAAACAAACACAACCTTGAGAGTTATTGCTGGCTAAACTTTTTCCCAGGTAGATAGCTGGAAACCACACTATCACTTTCATCTAAGAAACCCATTTGGTTCTCAATGTTCTCACCGAAAGAACTCTGTCCCATTGCATGGATTTAACCCAATACCCAACCTGGAGATTGACTCATATCAAATAAATGAAGGTGAAGACATAAAAACTAATACTTAAAAAAATGGTAACCTTAAAAGGCAGGAAACACTGTAGTTAAATGAAATAGACTCTCAGCCAATCTTACTCAGCAAAAAAATTAAAAATAAATGCAAGACATGAAACGAGACAGTATAAGATGATAAATGGACGAAGGCAAAAGCAAAATATAACAATTGTCCTATATATATGCACAAACTTCTTTTTGCAATCAGTTGCTATTGATACAAAGATCATAAGAATTATAAAGCATGAAAGTAGTTATATTGCAATTACCACTTTGTATTTGAGGATGGAGAAAAAATATAAATAATCTTTCAGAGGCCAAATTAATGGACTTAAAATATTTTAATTTCTTTGAAAATTAACGTTAATTATAATTCAAAAGGAACTTGGGGAAAAGAAAGAATAAAGCTTGAGGTTTAGTCAAAGTATGCATAAAATTTAGATATAGAATTTCATAAAATGTGTATAGAACCACAGTGATTTAATAACTGATAGCAATAGGTTTCATTTGTATCACTTGCATCACTTGTCTTTCCATCGTTCATAGATTTGCTGGAGCGGGCACCAGCAATGTTTCCATTCCTCCCTGTCCCTGTAGAGTGCTAGCATAGCCCAAGGGCAACTGCTCACTCCAGGAACACAAAGAGCCTCAAATCATTCCTTCAGGTCATGGGAATGAGGTCTGTTTTGTTACTGTTTTTGGCATATTGAATACGACACAGTTAGCTTGCCAGGCCCTGCTGTGCGTGTGGGATACTTTGACAATAGGTCAGCTCTAGTTCTCTCATTTATTGATGAACTGGTGAGAGCCGGTAGCAGCTCTTCCCCTTGTATCTATGTACACACACAGACACACACACAAACAAACATGCACACACACTGTAACATACCTATATTTTGTTTCCCTGCATTCCCATTTATACAAATGGAATTCTAGATTTAATCCTATGTGGAATTGGTGGGCAGACAGCGATTCACCCGGAAAATTTGGATGGAACGAGAGCACTTAGCCAGCGAGCTAGGAACAGACAGTAAGGACAGCAGGGGCGGGCAGGGGCATGTCCACGTGCCATGGGAGGTGGGAATGTGTTCATGAAATTTGGGTTTTGAGGGGAAACTGAAGATGGAGGACCTGGTGCTCAAAGGGGAATAGAACGAGCAGTCCTGGACTGACCTTGGTGTCCCAAGAGCTCAGGAGGACCCTTAAGGAGGTGCTGATCATGTTAAGCATTAGCAAAGTACAAAGTACAACAATACAGTTGAGACTGACCAATGTCTAGAGTTAGGACACTGCCGTCCCCAGAACTCAAAGCAGAAAGACACCTTGGGCAGGTGTTGGTGTCCTGCAACAGGGGGAACAGCAGAGCCTAAAGTCTTGGAATCTGGCTTGGAAATGGGTTTCTAGAGACCAGAAACAAGCCCAACCCAGCCTAGCAAAGAGGCCACGGTCCCTGATGGGGCAGTTTTTGTTGAGTTTCTTTCGCTCTGGCCAGAGCTTTAGAGTTCACATCCACGAGGCTGTACAATGTCAACTTTGCTCTTTGCCTCGGGGTACCATAATGGATGTCAGGAGTCAACCCCAGGTTGGCTGCATATAGCAAGCGCTCTACCTACTGTATTATCTTTCCAGCTCCTCCAATGCAGAAATACTATTGAAAATGATACAGCAGGAGCTAAGGAGGGAAGCACAGGTCGCAGGTAGCTAATCCCACCTGTGGTCTAGGTAGCCAATCAAAATGTAGAAGGGAAACCTGGGGGTGGGATTTGGCAACAAATAAAAGGCAACCCCAGGCCCCTCCCCAGAGAGAGGAAAGAGGAGTAAGGAGAGACAAGAGAGGAGAAGGAGAGACAAGGAGAAGAGAGAATAGACAAGAGGAGAAGAGACGTGATGGACCTCTCTCCCCTTCTACATTTGGATTGGCTACCTAGACCACAGGTGGGATTAGCTACCTGAGACCTCCTTAGCTCCTGATGTACCAAACTGAAGCCAGGAGTCTCTAGACTGAGTCTAGAGTACATGCCCACATTCAGGGAATCATTAAACTACAGAACCGATAGGTGTATACTTAGTAAATTCTTACACTTCCTATTTTGTAAAGTTACAGATTTTTATATAAAATGGCTTTCTCCATAACAGTTATGCTGATTAAAGGAAAGAGATTTAAATGTTTGCTTTCCAGCAAAGGAAACACATTGTATTGTATCTCCTGCTGGAGAGCTTCCCCAAATTAAACACAAGCTATTTATCAGCATGCCAGCTAAATGAGTAAAAATATTAACTGCTTTAAAATGAATCTGAGAAGATATATGTTTGTTTTGTACACTCATGCCAAAGGTTTCATTCGAACGCAAATTTAGACAAACTTTTCCCTTACCAGATAAAACTTTTAATGAATTTCTGACGATTTTTTATTTAAATTAATTCGTACCCAAAATATTTATCCCGTTTTCCTTACTTTAGCAAAGAGTTGTTTCATGGTGATATAGTATGTGTATTAACCATTAAAAAATGTATCATTAATTTTTGAATTTTTTAATTTGTAATTTAAAAAATATCATTCCATATTCTAATGTTCTAAATTTCTATTTTAATCCTGAGTATAAGATGTAAAAAGTCTCAAAAAGTTTATTCCCAGCGGTTTTTCCTAAATGTCATGCGCTTTTCCACATGTAAACTTTGAAATTCTTAATTAATAAAAAAAATCCTGTTTCTGTCATAATTATTACAACTGTCATTAGTTGAGGAAGTAGTATTATTAAAAATTTCATAAGACAGAAAACTTCCCACTAATGAGAAGTGTGGGTTACGCTGCTAAAATATTTGTCAAACATTAATCCAGAACCTGATGTGTAGAACAAGAAATCTGGAAGAGATTACTAAATTTGAAATGAATCCCAACTTTTAATGTATTGTTTATAAGTCAAGAAAGTTTTCCCTAGCCCTGAGAGTTCTAGCATGATCCCCTAACCAAATTAGCATCTTAACCATCTGAATGATCAGGGGACAAAATACAAGTTCAGGTGAGTAGACTTGGAGATATCTAAGTCTGTGAGCCCAAGATGGGGTCAAAGCACCCACACTAAGAAACTGGCAAGGTAAGAGTCTGGGGCTGCAAGAATGAAATGGTTATTCACATGTCAAGGAGAAGGAGATTTGTACAAAAAAATAAATGTTCTGTAATGATGCCTTTGTGCTCTTTTTGAGAAGTTGATCACTTGATCACTTGACATCCCAATATTCATCGATTTGCTCGAGCGGGCACCAGTAATGTTTCCATTTGACCCTATCACATGCCAGTGTGGCCCAATGGTATTTGCTGACTAAAAGCCGTAAACCATTCGTTCAGTGTCTTGATGAAGTAATCTGACCATCTTGTAGATGGGGGGCCATGTTGTCTTATGACGTCCTGTGGGATCTAGTTGGTAATGGCTCTAGTCCAGCTGTCTTCTCCAAATCGCATTACACGTCCAGCCCATCTGATTTTCAACGCCTTGGCAAATGAGACAGTGTCCCTGACTCTGAGAAGTTACTGCTGGTAAAAATCTCAATGTTGCATAAGGCTCTCTTAAGGGAGCACTAAGTTTCTCATGAGCCTATAGGTTACTGGGTGAATGCACCTTGAAATAACAAGACACTGAACAAGGAACCATGGGGTCCTCCTATTCCGGACACCTTGACAGGGGTGTTGGGGGGGGCGGGCTGTCCTTTAACAACCAGGCAGACTTAAGCTGTTCATGCATCTTCTAAACATCAGTAATCACTAGCCTTCAAGGATGAGGGACGATTTGTTACACAAACATCCAAAAGTCACTGTGGCGTGGGAGGCACCATCTGCGTTTTCTAATTAGCTTGATCCCATATCCCATTGAAAAGTACACTATGATATCTTTATGGCAAGAGATGGTTATGCAACTCGGGGTAAGGCCTTTGCGTAGAAGAAGCCCCATCCTTCCCACGGCCAGTGGGAGTGGGAGTGTTTTCTTCCATTGTGATTCTGTTTGAAAGGGAAGGCGCCCACACAGCAGGAAGACAGCGCAAATTGTAAAGATATTTCATTTCTTTTTCCTGATTAGCCTTAAAAAAAGGAGTTTAGATTGATTTCCAAGAATTAGAGAAGGTGTTTCTGAATTGTCTAAACATAAATACTCAAACAAATGGATACATGGTAGTTTTCCTCTTGCTTTTAAGAAGGTAGAAACATATCTTTTAAAAAATGTATTCGTCCCTACAAATGACAATCGTAAAATTAATACTTTTTGAGAACAAAACAGCATTCATATTATAAAGACACTTTAACAATCAAGCCTTCTTTTCCACCATAATTTTAGATAAAAGCTTTGAAATAATAAATTACAAATACATAATACATTATGTTACAACTTGCCTTACTTCCTTTTTACTGTATAACCTGTATATCACTTCTGGTATTACATTCAATATGAGTCAATGTTTATTGAGTATTTATGTGCTAAATAATCTAAATGCTTTATATATAAATGTGTTTAACTTATAGATATAAATTATATAAATATGCATATATTTATAAACATATAAATCACATTTTATAAGTATTAATATATGAGTATATTAATTTAGCATTAATATATGTATAGATATTAATTAAACATTTAGGACAATTCTATAATTACTAGTATAAGTTCAATTTAAAGAAACCAACTAAGACGATGATTAGGCAGTTTTTTCAAACTGAAAATATAGACTAAAGTCCAGTACTATACTTTGTAAACTCACAGTATTTGTAAACTTGTTGCATTTAATTTAAACAGTCTATAAAAATATAACCCCCAAATTTTATATTACAGACATGATTTACTATTCCAAATTCCTTGTTTCATATACACTTGAGTAATGGCCTAGTCCTTTGGGGGTGATGTAAATAATTCTGGAAAAAATCAATTGGCTCAATGAATCATATATGCTGGCATCTTGGACAATAACATGAATTTCCAGGGTTATTAGTGAATCAAAGATATATGGACTTTAACTTTCATATAATTTGTGCTACTTTAGTTTCTAGAAAGGCTAATTTAATACTCCCCATTACCAGCTTGTTGGTGTGTTGGGCACAAATCACAGGGACAAGCCATGACCTTTATGAAGGCAACAATAAAGCAGTCGATGTGCTTGGAGAGTACATAACTAAGTCTGCCTGAGGTCTAAGCCAAGCATTGCCTCTGTGGTGTGGCGTCTTCCTGGTCTGACTCATAGAGGGCTGGCATGCTGTTAACAATTATGTAGTGGGGCTGTAGTGATAGCAGAGTGGGTAGTGCTGGCCGCTCGCATACAGCTCCTCTTGGTTATATTCACAAAGCGTCCCCTGAACACCACCAGGGATAATCTCTGAGCCCAGAGCCAGGAGTAAGCCCAGAGGATGGGGTAAGGCGCCTACACCTCCCCACACAGACAAAATTCTGCTGTTAACAGGGTGCCCACCCCTGAGTCCCCTCCCAACAGAGAAAGCAAAGAATAATCACTTGTCACTTGTCTTCCCTTTGTTCATCAATTTGCTCTGGTGGGCGCCAGTAATATCCCCATTCATTGGGAATGAGGTCCATTATTGTGACTGTTTTTGGCATATCGAATACACCACGGGTAGCTTGCCTGGCTCTGCTGTGGCTCTGGGTTCATCCCAGGGGCCCAATATTTTTCTATGTCAAACCATCAACCATACAAGACCCACGGGGCAGAGCCCTGGGTGAAGACAAGCCTGTCTCCTGTCTGCCACCTGTCAACACAGCCAGGCACTGCAGCAACACCTGTAACACCGAGAAGTCCCATTGATAAGTCACTGGTTAAGATGTCAGTAGGGAGACTAATGCCACCTTGAGAAGTAGGGCTGCACATACAACTCAGGAAACCTGGTGCTATGTCTGTTTATTTGGTGGAGGTCAGGCATGGCAGCTGCTGGAACTTTTTCAAGGGAGAGGCAGCTGTCTCTGAGGCAAGAAGGGCTAGAGATTCTAGGAAGAGTTTATGTACAAAGGAAACCCCACAAGATTCACTGCAGATATATCAAATGAGACTCTTGAGCCATAAGAGAATGGAGGAATAGAGCACAGAACTCCATAACATGAACAGCCAAGCAGAGTCTATCCAGCCAGATTAGTATTCACATTTGAAAGAACAGTGTAGAGCACTCTGTAGAACAGTGTGATAGCTGAAGGAATTCATAGACTTAAATCTATTTTTCAAAAAGCATTAACCATTATTTTTTAATAAACTAAAGATAGATAAAATAACAGAAAATCATAGCAAGAAAACAATATATTGTCAAAGTCATCAGAACTGAGATTTTTGTCTATTTAAATGAGCTTACAGGGTTCAGGGAAGGGGTCTTTGGGACACTGGTGACAGGAAAGTAGCTGTCTGGTAACAAAAATGGTGTTGGGATGATTTCTGCATGAAAAATACGATGAAAAACACTTCAAATCCCAGTAATTACTGTAAATACATAGAAAAGAATGGTTTGAAAAAATAGACCCTTGAACTATTCACATCCAAAATTTCTCATCACAAAATAAGATTTTTATTTTGTGATTTTCCCTAAATTAACTTTGCATATTAATTGCCAAGATTTATAAAGCAAATCTTATGAATGTTTAATTCAAAGAGGCAATTTTTTCCAGGTCTTTTGTGTTGGTTTAAAATTGTTTCTGTTATTTATTTATTTTTTTTTTAGTTTTTGCTTCTCAAAAAATGTATTTAACTCTTTCTATTCCTTCATGGGTCCTGTATCTCTGAGTTCATTTAAGGAAATATTCTCAACTCAATCTAATATAAAACTATTCCTATGTTTAATCAGAATCACTTTATTCTACCTTTTATTTACTTTACAATTAGTTTATCTGGATTCAATTAACACTTGTGGATTACAGCTACATGTTTTTTCAATTTTTAAATATGTACACTAAAAATGAAGTCATTAAAAGCATTGGAAATTTACTTTATGAAATTGAGAAGGGATTGACATATTACTTTGTATTCATCTCAGGTGTGCACTGTAACGATCATACACTTAAGAATATATTGCAAAATGATCACCCGAAGAAGTCTAGCTTATGGTCATCACTGCATACATTTGCAAATTTTGTGATAAATGAGAACGTTCCTCTCGTATTTGCTTCCAAATTTGCAACATGGTACTATTAATTTGTAGTGTGATTACTCGGTTCCTAAACTGCCTTTTCCACTTGAGCCAAGTGGAAACATTAACTCTTGAATGGCATGTCTGATGTGGTAACATTATACCCCTAAAATATAAAACATTCACATCTGATTTTCCGTAATCACTTAAATGTCACTTGTGAAGCTCTATGGTTTGTAAATGTGTTTAGAAGTAAACTTAAGAAGAATAAAAATAAATGCATCCAGAGGATAAGCAGGTTAATATGCACACAATAGGATCTGGATTTTGAAAGCACGCATTCATCTTTCCTATTCTACATCGGCAGCAAAGGTGAAATCACTCAGTGCATATGAATTTCCTTGAATGCATGAAAGCACTTTTTCTAAAATGCATTTTATGGTTAATAAATATTTAAACTATACATTTACTAACTTTTCTTTATAAAGATGCCTGTACTCACATCATTTTTATTCAAGTAAGATGAAAGTATGCTACAAAATGTAGAAAGCTTTTTTAATGTCCTCAGTTTTAATAGCCATCTCAGTGTCCTTTATTTTCATTCTGGTTATATAAACCTGCAGATAATATACAACAGATTTCTACAGTTCCCGTGTATGTGCAAGTTCTTGACATCAACGACCATGTTCCCGAGTTTCCTGAATATTATGAGACATTTGTTTGTGAAAGTACAGACACCGGCCAGGTGAGAACCTCCAATTACTGTGCCCTCTAGACTGAAGAGAGCCTCAGAGAACGTACATTGCCATTTGCCATGTGTTCCTCCCATTTTAATTGATAAAGTCATTTTTATTTACAACCCTAGTTACATACTTTTGTGTCCCAAATCTGTTTTAATATTCCTTTATTTAATCTGAAAATTTTCATCATCCACATTACTTAAATATTTTTTTAAAATATATGCTAATACTGTAAATCCATTAGTAAATAATGTGTATTTTGTCAACACAACAAAGAAAAAAAATCTTGTAGTCACATTTAAGTAATTTTATGTAATTCCTGTTAATTATTTTTACTATGTTTTATAAAATAATGATATAGTTAGAGAAAACTTTTTACTGGTTTTTAATAACTATATCAGACATTACTAGATACATGAATATTACTAGATACATGAATATTTATGTGAACATAGTTATTTTGAATTTTTTAATCAAGATCATGTCCTTCAATAATCCTCAAACACAAATCATGTCTGTGGGTGTATTTGTATAGAAATTTCTGCTTACCTGTAAAGTCACATGGTAAATCTTTAAATGCTATTGTATATACTTCACTGATGTATTTATTATCCTTCATAAAATTAAGCTAATTTGTTATCATAAAATTGATTAGTGATTTGTGCAGATTATATTTTGTATATACATAATAATGTTGATTTTTCGGTATCATAAAAACTTTAGGTATCATAAAAACAAGTATCTTTGGGGCCTAGAGAGATAGTACAGTGGGCAAAGTACTTATCTTGCATTGGACTATCTGGGTTTAATCCCCAGAAGCCCATATGGTCCCCCAAGCACACCAGGCATAATGCCAACAAGGAAAGCCATTAATAAACCCAGAACACTGCCTGGTATGGCTCCCAAACAAAACAAAATACAAGAAAAAGCGGAGAGCTGTGTGTAGGTTGCATACTTTTGCTGATTAACAAGAACTGACAAAAATGAATCACCAACACTCATAAAGATCAAAGAGGTAGGTAACACAGCTATACATTGTATGCAAATTTGGATCACAGGCAAATTCTAAGGCTCTTAAGTAGCTATCCTGAAAATAGAGTTCTTTATGTTTTTGTTTTTGAGTCTCATGTGGTAATGTAATGGGATACTTCTGTCTCTGCACTCAGGAATTGCTCCTGGCCATGTTCAGGGAACTTATGAGATGCCAGGGATAGAACCTGTGTCAGCTGCGTCTAAGGTCCTACTCTCTGTATTTTCACTCCAGTGCTCTGAAAATAGTTCTTAGGAAGGAAACAATACAGAACCTTTTAAAACTATTAATATTTTTCATTAAATCAATATACAAAGAACCAAAAAGAAAGACAGACTTAACAGTGCTGATAAGAAGCCCTTGTCAAAAGAAAAACATACAAAAGCACAGGGAGAGAGTAAAGCAGATACGGCTTGGGCCATCAGGTGTCAGACTAGGGTCAGTCCCCAGAACCCATTTGCATCCCAAGAACACACACCAGGAGTATGCCCTGAGTGCAGAGCTAAGAATGACCCCCAAGCATGGCGGGATGTGGTCCAGCCAGCCCCCACCAAATGATGACATACATATAAGAGAAATCAAAGTAAGGATTAGGGAATAAAATACACAAGAAACTCAGACACATAGTCAAAACTCTTAATTCTGAAACATACAGGATCATCTTTTAAAGCTTTACTGAGAAAGAATTGTCTGTATGCATGCTATTGTTTTAATACTTTATGAAATTGAGTTGTGTACAATAGAGTTAAAATACATGTGTCTCGGTGTATGTTAGCAAAGGGAAGGAAATGCATATGAAATATGATAAAGAGAGGGTAATGCTTCTAAGTAAATGAAAATTGTTAAGCTTTCTTAGGGCACGTTTAAAACTCTAAACAAAAAAACAGGGAGGAGTGATGTCCAACCTATCTAAAATTTCAAGTTACATCAGGTAGATTCCTTCTACAGGTCTGTTGTCCAAAAGCAAACTCATTGTCATCAACATCTGTTATGTACTGAAATGTTGATTAGGAACATAGCTCTTGTGTTGAGGGTTCTAGAATAATGAAGTAAGCACCTGAAAAATGTAAAAAGAAACAGGAAATAAATTTGAATTATGGTGCAATATATGTAAAGTAATATTCTCAGCAGAGTACCTTACAATGATTGGAGTATACATGTCTTTATGAAAACCATTTTTTGTTTACTTCCCTGATTTAAAGGGCTGGAATTTAATGACAAATTACAAGGTGTCCTAGTATCTACATTGGTTAGACGGTACATTCATTACTGATAATCAAAATGCCAGAAACTTCGCTCTCTATTCTGGAAGAATCTAGGCATTTCCTTAATGACCGATGTGGGTAAACAGAATTTTTGTTTCTGTTCTAAATGTAAATATCCAGGATGGGGTGAAAAGCAGGGGAGAAAATTCTCAGTGATTTGCAAATAGAAAATAATAAATGAGCTGACATTAGTGCAATTTGTCTCTCTGTTTGTGGAAATAGTTATCATTTTTCAAATTAATGATTCCCATTATCTTGACTGATACCAAATATATTTTCCAGAAGTAAAATATATCAGTAATATGATAAAATAAATTATCAAATTACTTCGCACCAACTTTCTGTCTAATGTAAAGAGATTGACATGGGCGCCATGAAACTTTTCTCTTGCGTAAATTCCTGTGGGCACCACGAAAGTGTTGTCGCCTTAATTCCTACAGTCCCACACGGAGGCTCTGCTGCCTTTCTCTTGTGTCTGCTTTTTTATACACATTCCGTTGGCTCCCATCTATCTTTTTGCCTCATGTTGATCCCTTCCAAATCTTTACAGCAAGTACTTGCCCTTTATTTCAAGTTAAATATGAAACAAACTAGAAAATTTCCATTCAGATTTCCTGTGGTTCCATAAATTGTCCATCAAGCCTTACTTTCATTCAAGTTCCTCTAGCAAAATTGCTCTGACTCACCAAGTGATTTCTTAATTCATTCTAGTCTTTATTTGCACCCACTCCCTATATGAAGTTCTGTTGACTTCCTCTCCCAAACACCTCTGTGCCTCATCAATTTAACTCTGTTTTTATTGTCTCTAGCACACAGGGATATATTATTTCTCCTATAGCAGACCCTGAATGTAAAATTGTTACTGTAAGCCTTGTGAAATGTGACAGCCAATCTGGAGTCAACCCAAAGGCATGTACGCACCGATGTCCCCTACACTACTCACTGTCCTTTAGGGTCCTGGCCCGTGTCCAGGGGGATATGGTTTCCCCTGACCCATAGATGGAATAAAGAACAAGGCCAAGGGTTCCTGAAGGTTGCTATTTAATTGTTGCTCTCTGTTTCATCTCTCTGCTCTCTGCAGGAATCTCTCTCCTGGAACCTCTGGCTCTCCCAGATGCTCTCCCAAGACCTCTCCTTCATGACCCTTTTCCTTAGGTCCTTTCTGCACAAGGCTTTGCTCTTCTCTTTAGGGCATCTTTTCTCTGGACTCTTTTGCTATGTCCCTATCTTTTTTTCCCTATGTTACTTTGTTTCATATTGTTTCTCTGTTTCCTGTTTTTCTAAATCCCTATTTCTGAGTTTCACCTTTTGGTCCTGTTACTCTGGAACTTTGTTGCCAATGCTCCTACGCCTCTATTGCTGTTGCCCTATAGCTTTGACTTCAGCTCTCCAGCTCAGGCACCAGGCCTTGTGTTTCTGGTGCTGGCCCTGGGATCTTCTTCTCCCTGGTGCTGGCCACCTGGCTAAGGTGCCGGGACCCCATGACCTGGGTGCAGACCCTACAGTCCAGGCACCATAGGCCGCTGCTTTCTCTGTCCAGAAGCCCCCAGGATGTTCTCCTGTGGCCCCTCTTTACAGTCGACCATATCCACATGGTAACCAAGCTCAATGAGGTTTGTAGGGAGTACAAGATGCCGCTCTGTCTCACGTTCATTGATTTACAGAAAGCCTTTGATTCTGTGGAGACTGAAGCAGTCATCGAAGCCCTAGCCAAACAGGGTGTTCAAACCCAATACATCAAGATCCTTCGTGAGCTGTATTACTGATTCACCACCAGGATCTCACCATTCTACAAAGAAGTGATCATTGATGTCAAAAGAGGGGTTCGACAGGGTGATACCATTTCACCAAAACTCTTCAGCGCCACCCTCGAGAACATCATGCAACAATTAGAATGGGAAGGAATGGGAGTGAAGATAGATGGTCGGCAACTACACCACCTCCGCTTCGCTGATGACATTGTTCTAATAACACCAAACATTAGCCAAGTGGCACAAATGCTGACTGACTTTGACCGAGAATGTGGAAATCTAAAGAATCTACTTGAATCTAAAAGAAAACTATGTTCATGAAGAATGAACTAGTTCCAGAGGCCCCATTCACTCTCAATGGAACAAACATCTCTGAATGCAGCAGTTATGTGTACCTAGGTGGAGAAATCAACATGATGAACGACCTAAAACCTGAGCTAAGCAGGAGGTAGAGAGCGGCATGGAATGCCTTCAAAGGCATTGAAGAAATAGCTAAAAGGACAAAGAACCTCCGGCTCCTGCACATCTCTTTGACTCCACCTTTCTCCCTGCATTAGCATATGCCTCAGAGACCTGGGCCCTACGAAAGCAGGATGAGAATGCTATTCGGGTCTCCCAGAGAGGAATCAAAAGAGCTATGCTTGGAATATCACGCCTCACTCAAGTGAGAGACGGAATCCAGAGTTCTGACCTCCATCGCTATTCCAGAATCAGGGACGCTGTCTCGTTTGCCAAGGCATCGAAAATCAGATGGGCTGGACATGTAATGCGATTTGGAGACAACCGCTGGACTAGAGCCATTACCGACTGGATCCCACGGGATGTCAAAAGATCACATGGCCGCCCACCTACAAGATGGTCAGACTTCCTTGTAAAGACCATGAAGGAACGGTTTGAGGCTCTTCATATTCCTGAATCAACCAGATGCCATTGGGCTACATTGGCACCTGATAGGGTCCAATGGAAATGTTACTGGGGCCCGCCCGAGCAAATCGATGAATAACGGGATTCAAGTGATCAAGTGATCAAGTTTCCTGTTTTTCTAAATCCCTGCTCTCTGAGTTTCACCTTTTGGTCCTGTTACTCTGATACCTTGTTGCCAATGTTCCTATGCCTATTGCTGTTGCCCTATAGCTTTGACAACATCAAGCTCCAGGCACCAGGCCTTGTGTTTCTGGTGCTGGCCCTCGGATCTTCTTCTCCCTGGTGCTGGCCACCTGGCTAAGGTGCCCAGGACCCCCATGGCCTGGGTGCTGACCCTACAGCCCAGGCACCAGAGGTCGCTGCTTTCTCTGTCTGGAAGCCCCCAGGATGTTCTCCTGTGGCCCCTCTTTACAGTCTCAGGACAGATACAGATCCCTGGCCTCAACTATCTTAACAGATTTTTGAGAGGCAAGTTCTGTGTCATTATAAAGGAATCACACATCCCACAAACACCACCAGGAGTGATTCCCAAGCACTGCTGAATGTGATCCCAAAACAAACAGAAAAAACTGAAGATCTTGTAAGTGGCCATTACTATTACTCACCTATGCAGTGAGTCTTACATTGTCACTTTAGAAAGCAGATTCTCTGACCCCATAGGTTTAAGCATATGTACAGTTAGACTCTTGTTCTCCACATTAGATATTAGGTATTTTTTTTCAATATGCCTGAAAGCTGCATTTCTTTTCCCACTTGTTCTGGAGAATAAGCCATGGAGAATTTCTCTGTGCTATCACAGTGAACAACTTCCCCACCAGTAAGTTTAAGCCGACCACCTCAAATTACCAGTGCTATCATTTGGCAATGAGGTGCCCAGGAGGGAAGGTGGGTTCTAGCCCTAGCCTGGAAGCCTAGCAGAGCCTCTCAAGAAGCCAGAGGAACCTCCACAGCATGAGGGTCACCATTTTCAACCTCCATACTCCACAGCTCGTGGGGCTCCACTCAGCAGAAAAGCTGATCTCTTCTGATGAACCGCTTTGAGGCCATGGGGTCATCAATTCATGCAAGAGATGAGAGGCTACTACAAGAGTATCTCACCTGCATGACAGAGCCTGGAAAGCTATAATACCCATATAGTATTTGATATGCCAAAAACAGTAACAATTATAGACCTCACTCCCATGACCTGAAGGATTGGTTTGAAGCTCTTCATGTACCTGGAGTGAGGAGTTGCCCTTGGGCTATGCTAGCATGTGACAGGACATATGGAGATGTTACTGGTGCCCGCTCGAACAAATCAATGAACAACGGGAAGACAAGTGATACAGGTGATCACTTGGCAAATTAACTAATTTAAGGAATTAACTAAATATTTATTACATAACCTTTTTTACCCAAGTTTATTACCCAAGTTTATTACATAAACTTTTTTGCCCCATGTGGAAGCAGCCCATGGAATTGCGAAGGGTGGAAAATGGCTCGGCCAGCCCCTGGCTGAGTCCAACATAGCTCCAAGAGTTCAAGAGTTTGCTCACATGTGCATGTGCTGGTGGGGGTGGGGGGGCAGGCTGGTTTGACTTGGAGTGGGGATTTGGGATCCTCCTCCCATTCCTCCACCTCCATGTCAGTGCACATGGCTTTGAGCTCCCAACCACTACAGCCAGCAACCCTGGAAGAGAGACACGCCAGACCCCCATTGCACCAGTGCATGGCAGCTCTGTAGGCGTGGGAAAGTCTTAGATGATACTGGAAGTTAGGACCAGGTCCCTCCCAGGATCTTTCACACTTATACACTCTATACAGTTCTAGGCAGGCTCTCGCCATGGCCCATCATCCCAGTGAGCCTAACAAGAAGCCAGAGGAAACCCAACACCAATAGGTCAGTCATTCTCAACATCCGTACTCCACAGCTCCTCATAGCTCCACCTAAGAAAAAAGCAGATCTCTTCCTGTTGAGATTCATCAGTAAAGCTTGAGACAAAAGCCTATGACTGAGAGTGTACCACATACATGGCGGAGCCTGGCAAGCTACCCGTGTCATACTTGATATGCCAAAACCCAGTAACAATTATAGACCTCATTCCCATGACCTGAAGGAATAGTTCCTAATAGTCTCTTCATGTTCCTGGAACGAGCAGATGCCCTTGGGCTACACTTGCTTGCAACAGGATATTTGGAGATGTTCCTGGTGCCCGCTCGAGCAAATCGATGAACAACGGGAAGACAAGTAATACAAGTGATACAAGTGAAACTTTTTACATAATGTGCAACCATTTATAAATGATGGTTTACTTGACATTTTATAAGGTATTTTCTATAGGTCAGAAAATACATATGCAAAAAGGCAAATATGTGTAATTCTAACCTAGAACATGTCAACTTCTATGTTAAAGCCAAACATCACATATTGATGGTATTTAAAGAAGTGATTTTTGTGCAGAGATCTAGTAAGAAATGTTTCTCGGCTTTTGTCCAGGATCAAAATATTGGAATGAGTTGGTTGAATTTTCTAGCTCATGCTAAACAAACAAAACAAAAAAGATAAGGTTCAGATTTTCTGACTGACTCTAATTCCATATTCTTTCTAATTAGTACTTTGACATTTTTCAAACACATATTCACAATTTTTTTATTTTGTACAGATTGATTTTGCCAAACTAGGCTTAATTCAGGAATCATTTTCTCATTGGAGTCATGTGCCTAACAATTGTCGCTTAAATTTATTGGCATTAATTTCTTAATGATAGGAGACAACATTCGCAAAAATAGGCTGATTCAACGTCTAAATCTCCAGATTAATTAGACTGGCAAATAATTTTGACAATTTATGTTTTAAACATTCTTAGCTGAACTAACACTATATTGTAATATTACATAAGATTTGTCTGTTTATCATTAAGAAGCCAATATGTATGCATATGCGGTGGCAATGATCTGACATTTCTTAAGATTGCAATTATTTTTGGTGAATCTTTTAAAACTATTTTGGATGGGATCCGAAGAGAAAGTACAGCAGAGAGTGTGTTTGCTTTGCACGTGATCAACCCAGGTCCAATCCCAGGCATCACATACGTTCTCCTCAGCACCACCAAAAGTAATACCTGAGTGCAGAGCCAGGAGTAATCCCTGAACATCGCCAAGTGTAACCACCTAAAAAAAAACCCCAAAAAATTTTTAGAGGCTACACCAGTGTTGCACAGAGAGCATGCTGTGGTGAGATCGAACAGGATCTATTTTAGAAATGTGGTTGTTTTCATTACTGCAATTTAGAAAACGTGGTTGCAATGGTGTTGAAGTTTGGTTTTGGTGTATAGCATTTCCGCCCGTCTCCCCACCTCTAAGCTGTGCCTTAGCTTCCACCACTGCTCTGTGCCAGTGTTGGAACCTATCCTTTGTCGTTCCCCAAACCCTCGAGCTCTGTTTATAAAGGCCATGATTTGAGACGATCTGGTGCGGCCTGTCCCCTGAGGCATGTGCCGCCTCGCTCAGCCTGCTGCTCATCCCCCTGCTCTTTGTAAAATTCGTAAAAGTCATTTCAGGTATTCATGTATCACGACTTCATTTTCGATTTCATGTGTTTTTATTAAGAGAAATGGTTTATTAAGGACCTTTTAAGGGTTCGATACTTCAAGCCTGCTAACTCTGTGCCTGTGCATTAGTTTCAAATATATTTATTCATCCATAACTAATAATCTTATGTAAACATTTATTATGCAACTGAACTTGAGAGTTTGTCATTAACATCAGCTTTTTTTTTTCTGCTTTTTTGGGTCATACCGGCGATGCTCAGGGGTTACCCCTGGCTCTGCACTAAGGAATTACTCCTGGCAGTGCTCGGGGGACCGTATGGGATGCCGGGGGATCGAACCCGGGCCGGCGCAGGCCGGCCAGCGTGCAAGGCAAAAGCCCTACCCGCTGTACTATCGCTCTGGCCCTAACATCAGCTCTTCAGGCAAAACTCTAAATCTTTAAAAAAAATAATTAAAACGTGAACTCTAAATCCATGGGAATGCTGCTGTTTTTGTCTAGCTGGCAAAAATATTGCATGTTTTGTGAAAACGGAAGCTAGAGTTTGTAGATAGTGAGTATTGGGTCTGTTTACAGCTAGCATGGTAACTCAGGGCATCACAGTTCAGCACACCACCCACCTACACTAGTTATTTAAAACAATAAGGTCATAGTGTAGAGTAAGAGATGGAGGGAAAATGATTCCAATATTTGATGATTATTGAACAAAAAATATGTATTGCTTGATTACTACCTAATACATGATCACTTTGCAGTTGCTCTTATGTGCTATTCTGTTTTGGAATAACACTTTCCCATGAATTCATATTTCATTTTACTCAAATTTTGATGAATTATTTTATTCTCCCTCTGAAAGATTATCTTTTCCCATGTCAAAACTCTGATTATTTTTTTTTCTTTTTATTCCAACCACTAGTTTTGGTCTAAATCTATCCTTCAGCGACGTTTTATCCTATTTTTCTGAATGTTTGTTTTGAGAGATTTGATTTTGTTTGCTGGCAGCATTCCATGCAAGCACAGTGGCTGACAACATGTTTAGAACTATGTTAACGATGTGCTAAAGTGCAGGGAGTAACCAGGGCCAGAGGGACACCAAGAGCTGACTAAAGGTTATTCACTCTTCCCTATCAGATGAAGAAGGTTCGTCACATTGTGACTATAGTTGCTACTGTTACTGTTTCTATAGTTGATAGCAATATTCTTATATTTTGACTGTGACTCCAGCCTCCCCAGTCTGCAAGACCCTGGATGCTGGCCCACGGGCAGCTCCTGGGCAGGGCCATCAGGCTCGACAAAATGGAGGGGGAAGGGGCGACCACGCCTCCATCTGATGACTTCCCAGTGATTCCCGCCTCTTGGAGCCGCCTACCTGGGCTCGAACTGGTTTTGCTCTGTTCCTCTGGTCTTGAGGCAGTTTCCCAGCGTTCTAAGGATGATTTTGATTTAATTTGGGTGCACTGACAGCAGAAGCTTTCACAAGCAGGTCTTGAGTGCATATCTTAATGGTTTTACCATAGTCTGGCTTAACAGCTCTTTGATCTACTTGGCAGGATACTGCTGTGTGCATCCTGTGGCTTACACTTCTGTCCCTTGAATGCATCAAGTAGTATGTTGTCAAGCATACCTTCTTTCAGGTTGGCATCATTGCAATTTTGTGGCATTAGTGTCCTTTATTTCCAGATCACAGATGTATAGCATTATTACTGAGGCTCTACTCAGTTAAAGCATGGACATTTATTTTTTTTCGATTTTTTAAAAATTTTTAATATTTTTTTATACCACCGTGAGATATACAATTACATAGATGTTCATGTCTGGGGTTTTTTTATACATGTTTCAGCACCAATCCCTCCACTAGTGCCCATTTCTCACCACCAATGTCCCTCACTCCCTCCCCTCTCCCCCAGCCTGCTTCCATGGAGAGTTCTTTATTTCTATTCTTTCTCTTCCCGGCTGCCTCAATAGAGGTGCCCCCATTTCCTCTCTTTCTCTCTCTCTCTGTCTCTGCATCTTTCTCCCTCTTTTACACATTGTGGCTAGCCCTGCAGATATTTAGTTTATCACTTAAGTCTCTTGGTCACCATTACTTTTTTTTTAAAGCTACTTTTATAGTAGCTTTTCAAATTTATATAATCCCAAATGTTTATCTTTGCTTCCATTTGCTTGGTCAGTGGTGTGTCATCTTTAAAGATACTTTTATTTTTTGATGTCATAGAGTGTTTCTCCTATGTTTTCTTAGATGTACCTTATAGATTCATGTCTGATGTTGAGGTCTAAAATCCATTTTAATCTGACTTTTTTTTGCATGGCATTAGAGGGAAGTCTAAGTTCAATTTTTTTACACATATCTGCCCAGTTTTCCCAGCAACATTTGTTGAAGAGGCTTTCTTTGCTCCACTTAATATCTTTTGCTCCTTTATCGAAGATTAAGTGGTTGTATATTTGATAGTGTGTTTCAGGATATTCAGTTCTATTCCATAGGTGTACGGGTCTGTCTATACCAATACCACACAGTCTTAATTACAATTGCTCTGTAGTAAAGCTTGAGGTTGGGGAAAGGCATTCCTCCCATCTTCTTTTTTCCCAAGGATTGCTTTAGCTATTTTTGGGGGCTTTATTATCCCATACAAATTTCAGGAGTGTTTGTTCAATTTCGGTTGAAGAAGCGTCATGGGTATCTCTATAGGGACCACATTGAATCTGTATAAAGCTCTAGGGAATATTAACATCTTGATGTTAATCTTTCCAATCCATGAGCAGGGAATGTCTCCATTTTCTCAGGTCCTCTTATTTCCTGAAGTAACGTTTTGTAGTTTCCTTTGTAGAGATCCATTACATTCTTTTTTTAAACTGATTCCTACATATTTGATTTTCTGCGGCGCAATTGTGAATGGGATAGTTTCTTTAATGTCCCTTTCTTCATTTTCTCTGTTTTCATATAGGAAGGCCATTGACTTTTGGGTATTGATTTTGTACCCTGCCACTCTACTATAGGGATGTATTATTTCTAGGAGCCTCTTAGTAGAGAGTTTCGGGTTTTCCAGGTATAATATGTCATCTGCAAATAGTAACAACTTGTCTTCTTCCCTTCTTATCCAGGTACCCTTAATGTCTTTCTTCCCTGATTGCTATGGCAAGTACTTCCAGTACTATATTGAATAGAGGCGGTGAGAGTGGGCAGTTGTCTTGTCCCTGATCTTAAGGGGAAGGCTTTCAGTTTTTCCCCATTGAGAAAGATGCTTGCTGTGGGCTTGGCGAAGATGGTCTGGATTATATTGAGGAAGGTCCCTTCAATCCCCATTTTATGGAGTTTTTATCATGAGCGGGTATTTTTCCGTTCCGGCCCAAGGCTATGCTGGTCCAGAGACTCTCACACATGGGGCAGAGCTGTTCCTTGCTCTCCCTGTGCACAGCCGTTCATGAGGCAGTTGGGAGGCATGGCGGGTCCTAGCCCTGGCCCACCACTTCGGCAGAGCCTCACAACAAGCCAGACCACCCGTCCTCAATCCACCATTTTCTGCTTTGGACTTCCCTCTCGTCAGAACTCCACCCAGCAGACCAGCCCATCACAGCCCGGATCACCGACACCCACCCTGCAGCAACTTTTTTCCTCAATCCGGCCCAGGTATGCTGGTCCAGAGACTCTCACACATGGGGCAGAGCTGTTCCTTGCTCTCCCTGTGCAAAGCCGTTCATGAGGCAGTCGGGAGGCATGGCGGGTCCCTAGCCCTGGCCCACCACTTCGGCAGAGCCTCACAACAGGCCAGACCACCTGTCCTCACTCCACGGGCGCTGCCATTTTCCACTTCGGACTTCCCTCTCGTCAGAACTCCACCCAGCAGACCAGCCCATCACAGCCTGGCTAAGCGCGGCGAACTGCGACCCGTTCATCAATTTTGCTTCATTTGGAGGTGTTTAAAAGAGTTTGCCTCCCGCTCGGCAAGCCTGGCAAGCTTCTCGTGTTGTATATGATATGCCAAATTCCAGTAACAATTATTTTAGGTCATTCCCATGACCTAATATAGTGGTTTGAGGCTCTTTTATGTTCCTGTAGCAAGCCGGTACCCCTGGCTCTACTGGCATGAGAAAGGACATATGGAGATATTACTGGTGCCCTCTCTAGCAAATAGATGATCAACGGGAAGATCGTGATCGTGATCGTGACTGTGTTAAGCCAATAGAGAAGTGATTGATTTCTCAAGCACAAAAAGATTAATATTTGATGTGATAAGTATGACAATTTAAACTATGAGCAAAACCTTTCAAGTTGTCTATGCATTTCAAATCCTGACTGTCTACCCCCTGCTATTTTTGTTGTTGGTGGTGTTGTTGTTTTTGGCCAGACCCGGATTACTTAAGTAAACTCTAGATTTTTCTTTGGGAAACAAGCAAATCCAGGAATTGAACTCAGACTCTCACACTTTTAAGGTACATGATCTATCACTGAGCAAAAACAATTGTATCTCCATTTTTTAAGCTTGAAGAACTTCGTAAGTGGCAAAACAAGAAATCACATAAAGTCAAATTCTTTCTTTCCTCTGGAGAAACAAAATCATATTAAAATCCAAAATAAAAGCACTTCCCAGATGTCATAGTTATTATTGTTGGCAAATATTAAAGTCGAATACATGATTTTATTTAAATTAACCCATAGGTTTATGATTTAAATATGAATGTGTGAGAAAGCAAAATATAAAACACCAAGGAAAATAGTGAGCAAATGTCATGAGTTTTCCTTGGGGCTTTTCCTCTTACACATGTCTGTTCTTTGAAGTATAATATTAGAAACGTGGGCCTATTATCTTTCAAACAAAGATATTTTTGTTTGACACATTTCTAAAAAGCACTTTCATTCTAGAAAATTCAAAGCAATAACTTCTATAATCAATTTAGTTTAATTATCAGAATTAGTCACAATCTCTCTATGCAATCTTGACAGCATCTCTTTTGACAATAATAAACTACTTGACTGACACATTCAAGTCTTGAAAGAACAGAATTGATTGAGAAATAATTTGTTCATAACAGCATATCTCACTCTTTATGATCTTCTCCATAGGAAATACAGAGAAGAACTTATTTGTTGCAGAACAATTTTCCTATGGCGATTATGGGTCAAAGAAATCATGCATATCCCCCCCAAACTTTATACGCATTATTTCATCAAACAAATTTTGTAAATAAAATACCCATAACTTTTGCAAATCATTAACTTTACTTGTTTGTATCCTCAATGTAAGAAGGAAATATATAAGTTCATCACTTCATGACTGGCATTTACTACAAAAAAGTGAAGAGAAAATGAAAGGAGTAGAAATTTAGACAGAAATTTTGAGAGAGAATATTAATTTAAAGCAACAAACTTGAAGAAAAATATTTGGCTTTTGTATGACACCATGCAATGCTCAGGATTTATTCTTGGCTCTGTGTTCAGACATTACTCTTGGTGGTGCTCAGGGACCATTTGATTGTCACAGATTAAACCCAGAATGTCCACATTCAAGACAAACATCCTACCCCTGTACTATCGCTCTGGCCCCAAGCTAGGAGAAATTTTAACAAACCCTATAGAAACCATCAGATTATTCAAAAATTTATATTAGGAAATATCAAAATAAATATTATTATATTCTCTATCGGTTTGTCATTTATTCTCTATAATCCACATAAATATTTTGATAAAGCAATTTTAATAATAGCTAGTAATGACAATAGAAGTTACATATCCAGACTTGAATTAAAGCATCTAAAAAACCCAAAACTCATTCCTATTTCTCATAGGTAATTCAGACCATCAGTGCTGTGGATAGAGATGAATCAGAAGAAGATCACCATTTCTATTTTAATCTCTCTGTGGATGACACAAGTAACTCAAGTTTCATAATCATAGATAATCAAGGTACTCAGTCTTCCTCTAGTGGCTTTCAGCTCCTACTTTAATAGTATTTTAGTTTTATGGAAGCGTACTGCTTTGCCTTTTATATTGTCACAGAACATGAAAACACAATATTATTGAACACTGGAGCAAGGAATAACAAGTCCAAAAACTCTTAGCCCAATTTCCTTCACTTTCCCTAATCTCCGGTAGTTTTAAGTCTTTGTGAATAAGTTTCAGTTCTGATGCTATTTCTATTTGTGTTCTCATATAACACAAATTTGAATCTATATCTGGGAAGACAATGATGTATGTATTTAATCCGGACTCATCTGAGCTTCAGTGATACAAGTATATCTGCAGGTATTTATTAGGAATTTGCAGTATATGAGCTTGGCATGGTACGACTCTTTTTCTTTAAAATGGAATAATAATAGTAATAATAATAACAATAATATATTATTAGTAAATTAAAGAACAAATTGTTGGGAAGAGTTTTGTGTAGAAGGAGAGTACTTGTTTTTCTTTCATATAGAACTAGTTTGAAACTGGATTAATTTTAACATGGTGTTCTGTTCTTTTTTAATTTATTCAAATATATTTTTATCATATGGTTTTCTAATTATTTAATTTTCATTTAGATTTCAATGATATACCATAAGGTTTTTTTAATTTATTAATTAATTTATTTATTTTGCTTTATTTGGGTCACATCCCTTGGCGTTCAGGGATTACTCTTGGCTCTTGGCTTAGGAACTACTCCTGGCAGAGCTCGGGGGACCATATGGGATGTAGAAGATTGAACCAAGGTTGGCCGCACAAGGCAAATGCCTAGCCTCTGTACTATTTATTGCTCCAACCTTCCATAGGGTTTATTAGACAAGCATCTGTACTGCAGTATCACAGAAGTACTTCTTTGCTATTGAATTCACATGTTAATCTAGGAAGAGTATGTTTTGTGGAAAATAACAGTAGATACAATCTCTTTCTTTAGCACTTGAAAAATTCCCTGTGAAACAAACTCATATGCTTCTGCTAAAGTGTCTAAATATTAGTGTAAAAAATAAGCTATAGCTTAGATTTGTTTATATTAAAATAAAAATATGTTATTGATACAAAAAGTATAGTGGATCATTAAGAAAATCATTTATTTTGTTTAATAGTTTTATGAGAACTAGTGATTTAAAATATATTAAAAATTATTCAATTATACTGAAAAACATGAAAGTTGAATTTTTTTAAATGCCTAGTACATAAAGTACAAGAGTTTTGGATACTTTGTGTTCAGGCTAGAGGACTTGTTTAAATAAATATACATAGGGAAAATATTACGTAGGCATATATTTCAAAAAATGTTTATTTTTGCATGTTACTTTCTCGCTATTCTGAAGTTTTAATCTTGGAGATAGTATCTATGAGATGGCAATACAAATAAAGGAAAAATAGTAGTGAGATAATAGGAATTGAAATGAAAAAGTGAGACAATTTGGAACTGGGGGAGGATTGTTTTTGTAATTTTTTAAAAGTTTTATTTATTTATTTTTACAAGTTACAACGTTGTTCATGATTGATTTTCAGTCATACACTGCTTCAACTCCTGTCCCTTCCAAGTGTGCATTTCCGTGATGAATACCCTGTTTCCCTCCAACCCCTTTTCTGCCCAACTCTATAGCAGACACTTTTCTTCTCTCCCTCTCTCTCTCTCTCTCTCTCTCTCTCTCCTCTCTCTCTCTCTCTCTCTCTCCCTCTCTGTCTCTCTCTCTCTCTTCCGCCCCCTTTTTTTGAAGCTACTATCATTTGCAATACAGGCGCTGAAAGGTTATAATATATTCTTTTATGCTTTTACATTCTTTTTCACTCTCATACTTGTATACTCTTTTACACCTTTCAGCACTCAGTTCTGTCCACAGTGATCATTTCCAATTGTCCTCTTATTTTGTAAATAAGAATATTGTTAATTTCTGAAAGTTCTAGCTAAACTTAGTGAAATGATAATTTTCTGAATTTTAAATAGCAGTGGATGAATAACATCAACGTGAAATCAAAGATTCTGATATGATCTTTCCTATCAGAAAATGAATCTTTCATCTCATTACTAAAAATATTATTTAAGATAAATTGCTTTGATAGGTAAATGACATTGAAAATCTTGTGTATTCTACTGTTATAAAAATGATGGATTATCCCCCCTAAATTTAAAGCTAAGAGCTCCTATCTATCTGTGTTAAAAGTTTTTATTTCCATGTTGAACTTAGATGCTTCTTGTTTGTATCAAAAGGCATTTTGAGACTGATTTATATAATTCTTGTCATTTCATTATTCGGATTAGAAACATCTATGATTAGAAACTCATGTTTATTAGAAGGGAATCTTAAAATTATCACTTCACAAGTAATTATTTCTCCCTTGTATTTGAGCTTACATTTAAAAAAAATTATTTTGGAGGAGTTGAATTGGACACTCCCAGCAGGATCAGGGGGTTACTCCTATCTCTGTGCTCGGGTCACTCCAGTGTTGCTTGGGGAACTTCTAAAGTGCAAAGGATCATGAGGGTTAGACCCAGAGGCCGGTGCCTTCAGCCTTATACTAGTTTTCCATCCCCTTTTCCAGATTATTAAAGATCTCTGTACTCTTGCTTCTAGTATCATATGACATATGAGTGTGGTACAAATATCTCTCATTTCATTGAAAAATTATATGCATGGGTTTTCTATTTTTAGATAACACGGCTGTGATTTTGACCAATAGAAGTGGTTTTAGCGTTCAAGAAGAGCCTGTCTTCTACTTACCCATCTTAATCGCTGACAATGGGGTCCCATCGCTGCCGGGCACGAACACCCTCACCATATATGTCTGTGACTGTGGCGCCAGCGGCAGCCGCGGAGCCTGCAGCAACATGGAATTTATGCTCTCCCTGGCATTAAGGACACAGGTGGCAATCGCGGTCCTGATATGCATGATGGTATTGTTTGGTAAGTGTTCAATTGATCATATGGGAATAGACTGATCAGAATAGAAAATAGCTCATTTATTTCTAGCCAAATCTAATGTATGTGTCCGTGTATATGTTTATTTACTCCTGGGAGCAAATTTCTATTCATTGCTTTGGAGTCTTTGTTTCCATTTGTTGCTGTTGTTTTGGAGCTACACTGACTGTTGCCTAGAGCTTACTCCTAACTCTGTGCTCTGGGGTAAAAGCACGGAGATGCTCAGGTGACCATTTACTGTGTGCCAGGTCTTGATATGAGATTGGCGATGTGCAAGTGCTTGAGCCCCACGTATCACAATTCTTTGACTGTGTAGAACAAACCGTAACTGGAAAAAGTAAACATGTGTCTCAAATCAAAAGTCAGAGATTCTTGAATTCTGAGTATATGAGTCTACGTATTCCTCTGGCAAAGAATTTTTATTTTGGCATTTGAGTAGTAACACCTTTAGTTCTAAAAAAAGGCTCATAATAAGGCTTGACCTCCATTGAGTGCTTATCACAATTTTGTGTTTTGATTCTGACAATAACGTAGGAAGTGGCGACTATTATCACCTTTATAAGTGATGAAAGTGAAGTTCAGAGGAATGTGTTTTACCAAGAGTTGTGCAGCCATAAATCATGTGCCAGGTATAGTCATCACACACATTTATTCATCCAGATAGTACAACTCACTTGAGTTTAGAGACTGGAAGTGTGCAAAAGCAAAGCCCAGGTTAGGATCGAGGCGTAAGAGTGTTTCACTTAAAATGTCAAGCACACACAAGAACCCCTCACTAATCTATCTCCTCTTGTTTAGTTTATTTGAGCTTGCTGTTTTTATAAAGCAGATAAATTATTCTCATGTTATGGATGAGATAAATTGATCTCACTGTGTTCCAGTTAGATTCCCAAGACTAAAATTGATTCATTAGCATAAACTTTCCCATTCTGTAATGGACCCTCGTGAAGAGCGTAAATGCTCTTACGCTTCCCTCTAAACTTCATACTCCAAATCCACACAACCTCATCCGAGAGCAGATCTGTTTTAGGGTTCTAAAATGACTTGTTCTCATTTTCTCTGAACTTCAAAAGCCACATCTCGGCTCTCCAGCACTGCCATCTTATATTTCCAGCTTCAGTTTTCAAGATGATTTTTTAATGTTTGTTGATTTGTTTGGGGCCTACACCTGGCTCAGCTCAGAGCTTCCTTCCTGCTCTGTGCTCAGGGCTTACTCCTGACTCTATGCCCAGGAATCACTCCAGGCTTTGTGCACAGGGATTACTCCTGGCTCTGTGCTCTGGGATCATTCTCTGGTGATCAGGAGACTAAACACCCCAAGGAACAGATGGTGTCAGGGACTGAGCCCCCGCAGGCTGTCTGTACAGCCTGTGCCTAACCTACCCCCTGTACTTTCTGATCCAGACTTTTAATTATAACAACAACTTAGTGTTACTTTGCTAGATATCAGTAGAAACAACAAAAACAATAAAACAACACAAGCTTTCAGTTAGAGCAAGCACTGAATTTGTCACAAATCAAAATTAAGAAGCCAGAAGAATAGTACCCCATATGATCTACCAAACCCACCAGGGAGTCAGCCCTGAGCACAGAGCCAGGGGCAAGCTCTGAGCACCTTTGGGTGTTGCCTTCCCGATTAAAAATAGATCACTGTCACTGTATCACTGTCTTCCTGTTCATCATCGATTTGCTCGAGCGGACCCCAGTAACATCTCCATATGTCCTGTCTCATGCAAGTAGAGCCCAAGGGCATCTGCTTGCTCCAGGAACATAAAGAGCCTCAATCCATTCGGAATGAGGTCTATAATTGTTACTGGTATTTGGCATATATATCAAATACAACACGGGTAGCTTGCCAGGCTCTGCCGTGCAAAAAAAAAAAATAGATATACAGACTTAAAAGTGCTGCAACATGTACAAAGATGTTCATATTTGGGTTACGTCTTACGTTCCTTTAAAAGGTTCATGAGCATGCTTCTCTGTTCACAAATCCGAATAGATTTATTAGATGCTTTTCCATTTCAACCATTTATCTCACGCCACTTTAAAATTGCAGTACCTGAGTGTAAAGCTGGTGTTCAACTAATCAAGTTAATTAATTAATTTGAGAGGACTATTTTAAAATAGTTAGTATGTCTTATAATGCCTTCTGCTGTATTTTTTTCTGTTGGTAATGTTAATAGCATTGATTCATGTTGTTTCAGAACCTATATGTGAAGTTCTGAGAAATTCCACATAGTAGAAAGTTCAGAAAGACGAACTAGCTAGCTCTCACACACAAGGTGTACATGCAAATTATAAAACCAGCGTAGTGACATCTGTCTTTCTCTATGATGTGAAAATTATTTTAATATGTATTGGTTGCTAGTGTTTTAATTCAGATACTTGTGAGTTAAAATTCCACGTGGGCATGGACTGTGAATTGCCTGGAGCTCAGGTCCTGAGTCTTTCTTTCTGGTCTTGAACAATAGATTCAGTTTCTCAGTGTCCGTATCTTCAATAGGGAACAATGACAATTTATATCAGTACGATGCAGACAAAGAGTCCAAACTTGTATAAAATACCTGGTTCTCTCGCTGCATCCATTGTAGCAGATAAACTTGAAGTTATATAAGATAATGACACACAGAGTCTCCGTCTCTGGGGACCATGTGCAGCGCTTGTGCCTAACTGTGTGGTAACGTGACTGGTCGCTTATGGACAGGCAGATACACTCAGATTAGAACGTGCTCCCTTTCTCTGCTATATTCCACTACACATACATATCACACTTCAGACATCAATGTCATCATGCTCAGACACAGTTCCTAAGGTGCTGCTGTTTGTCCGTTTGCTTTTGCTCTTTCCTTCCCTACCATCTCCAAGAAAGATGTCCATCATTGCTTATGCCAATCTTCAATCCCCTTCTAAATTCTCCATGGCAAATAAATGTACCTCCTGTCTCATCAAAGGGCCTCTGTCTTGAGCTGGTAGCAAAAGCCAAGACTGCAAACTCGAAGCAGCACCTCTGGCACCAGCAGACGCCCCTAGGATACAGTGCCAGGAGGGGAGGCACCGGCCCCTGTGCGCCCCCCGATGCCCGTGCGCGCGCCGCTGACGCCTGCCCCGCTGTGCTTTCTCAGGCAGGCCTGGTTCTCGGCATCCTAATCCTGGAAACAGCGGCGCCAGCCGACTCTGCTCCCCCCCCGAGAAGGGCGAAGACTTCCGCGAGAACATCTTCAGCTACGACGACGAGGGCGGCGGGGGAGCAGGACACGGACGCCTTCGACATCGCGGAGCTCCGGAGCAGCAGGGCGCAGCGGCGGGCCAAGCGGCGGCCCCGGGGCGCGAGCTGGTGCCGCGAGTCGCTGCAGCTGGGCCCCGACAGCGCCGCCTTCCGCCAGTTCATCCGCGAGAAGCTGCTGGAGGCCGACTCGGACCCCGGCGCGCCGCCCTTCGACTCCCTGCAGACCTTCGCTTTCGAGGGCACCGGCTCCCTGGCCGGCTCCCTGAGCTCCCTGGCGTCTGCGGGCTCGGACCAGGACGAAGGCTTCGGAGTACCTTAACGACCTGGGGCCTCGCTTCCAGAGACTAGCGTGCATGTTCGGTTCCGCCGTGCGGGCCAACCACTAGAGCCGCCGGGTCGGGCCCCGGCTTAGCGGGCGGTGGTCTGGTGCTGGACAGAGGCGTTCTCAGCACTCGGGGAGGGGGATAACATTTGTAAGGACGGACTTCTAGCCTCTTGATCGGCTTCCGAGATGCCAACCAGCGATTCTTGGATGCACGTCTTGTACCTCTAGAGTATCCCTGAACTGTTTCCCAGGATGCATACATACATTCATGCATACATAGATACATCACATGCATGCATACATACATGCATGCATACATTCATACATACATGCATACATACATTCATACATACATACACACATGCATACATGCATTCATGCATGCATATACATATGTATGCATATATGTATATATATGCATACCTATACATATATACATATATATATAGTTAGCTAGCTAGAGATAGACAGATAGAGAGCAGACAGGCAGGCAGGCAGGCAGACAGACAGACAGATACATAATATAGATAGATAAATGTATATAGATAGCATAGATCCAATTTCTCGCAGTTAATGTTTATAAACAGAAGGGCTGACTGTGATCATTGTAATATTTTACTTTTTCATTTTTTATCTTAAAAAAGTAAGAGGACGGAAGTGATTTGTATTAAGTTCTCATACTCTACATAGATAAACACAAGAATTTGGGTGATTACAAGGCTCTTTATTTTTAAAATAAACCTATTCATTTATATGAATAGACAAGTTTCTGAGATTCTGTAATTCATCTTAGCTTGATCGTTTGAAATTATCGTCAAGACCACATTTTGAGACAATTTCATATTTAGATAAATAATGGGTGTATGTTAATTAATCCAAGAAAGTATAGATGTATTGTTTTTCACAGTTTTATAAAATGGGACATAAAAAGTAAGCTTAGATGTTTTCATAAATTATTTTATACGTAACCCAAATATATTTTATCATGTCACAATATAATGACAAAATACATGTCAACATTTACTCATTAAACTTTCATGGGAATGGTGGAAAGCATACAACATTTTAAGTGGATTCACATTGCTCTTGAAAGTGTTGCCAATAAATGTGGAGATGCTGCATTCAAACTTGAATTTATATTAATTCTAAATATTTTGAATAAATGCTTAAGAGGAAAAGAGTAAAAAACTGATCAAGTTTATAGATTTTTCTATTTTTAACAGGAGTTAAAATGAAACTGATTCCAAGTGTTTTCCCACATTTTATTCTCTAAAGGATATAAAATTCATTGCAATAGTTACTGCGATTGGAATACTATGGAGGGAACATGTAAGCTGTTGAACATAAAGCTTTATAGCAATGTGACATATAAGGTAATAAGCCGCTTTTCATTATAATAAGCATTATTCTCTCCAAAGCAAAGGTAAAATTAAATATTCAAAGTTTGGCTGGGAAGCCCAGTGGTAGAACACTTCCGTTGTATGTCTGGGGCCCGTGGTTCAATCTCTAGCAACATAAAACAACTTTCCAAATTCAAAGTTAGAATAGAAGGAAATTCAGTTACACAAAAGTCTCAAATTACGATAGAGATAGATAGATGATAGATAGATGATTGATAGATAGATAGATAGATAGATAGATAGATAGATAGATAGATAGATAGATAGATAGATAGATAGATAGATAGATAGATAGATAGATAGATAGATAGATAGATAGATAGATAGATAGATAGATAGATAGATAGATAGATAGATAGATAGATAGATAGATAGCTTGTAAAAACTGAGTTGAGCTAAACTATCTGGTATAACAAATATTGAAAATTTTGAGCTGCAATAGTTGAATGTCTATGGTATTATCAAAAGATTACATGGCTGCCCACCTACAAGATGGTCAGACTTCTTCGTCAATACCATGAAGGAATAGTTTGA
>JAJIBD010011363.1:0-70902 GCA_021461705.1 Cryptotis parvus
TATTGGTCCATTAATATGATTTTATTAAGAACAAATCAAGTTAACTCATTTTACATTCTTCTCATAATGAAGATCTTATAAATTTTAAAAAGCTTATGTTTTTTTTAAATTTTGGCTAAGGACTATTAAATTTTCAAACCTTATTAATTTTTTTTCCACAAGCATCAAGTTTATTGTGATCTTTGTAGTCCCAGGGATGATCGACAAAAGCTTTTCTCCACCTAGACCTTTTTTTTTTTTTTTTACAATTAAAAAGTTCATGTTTGGGTTTTGGTCATACAGTGTTTCAGCACCCGTCCCTCCACCAGTGCCCATCTCCCACCACCAACGTCCCCGGTTCCCTCCCCCTAACCCAGCCCTCCTCCATGGCAGGTTCTTTATTTCTTTCCCCTTTCTCTCTCTTTCTCTTTTCCTTCCCTTCTAGACTATGGATTACAGAACATACATTAAAAGGTTGTCATGTGAATCCTTTTGCCTCTATTTCATGCTCAGTTCTAGGTTGGCATTAGTACCCTCGACAATTATTAGCACCCTGTTCCATTTTCTGTCTCTCCTAAACTCTGACTCCCCACACGTTTGTGATAATTTCCACCTTTGACAAGACCTCCAGATATATGCTTACTTGACCTTGATATTGGTATCATAATATGTACATATATATTTATGCCATGCAAATAAATGCAGTCATTCTGTATCTGTCTCTCTCCTTCTGGCTAATTTCACTCAACATAATCTTCTCCATGTCCATCCATTTATAGGCAAATTTTATAACTTCATTTTTCCTAACAGCTGCATAGTATTCCATTGTGTAGATGTACCAAAGCTTCTTTATCCAGTCATCGATTTTCGGGCACTCTGGTTGCTTCCAGATTCTGGCTATTGTGAATAATGCTGCTATGAACATAAAAGTAGGGATGGTGTTTCCTCGCGTATTTTTTGGTTTCCCAGAGTAGATTCCCAGGGGAGTGGTATGGCTGGGTCAAATGGGAGTTCAATTTCTAGTCTTTGGAGGAAAGTCCATATTGTTTTCCAGAAAGGCTGTACCAGCTGGCAATCCCACCAACAATGGATGAGTGTCCCCTTTTCCCCACATCCACGCCAGCACTTGTTGTTCTTGCTCTTTTGAATATGTGCCAGTCTCTGTGGTGTAAAGTGGTATCTCATTGTTGTTTTGATTTGCATCTCTCTGATTAGTGATGATGAGCATTTTTTTCATATGTTTTTTGGCCATTCAAATTTCTTCCTTGCTGAAGTTTCTGTTCATTTCTTCTCCCCATTTTTTGATGGGGTTGTTTGTTTTCTTCATGTAAAGTTCTACCAGTGCCTGATATATCCTGGATATTAACCCCTTATCAGATGGGTATTGGGTGAATATTCTTTCCCCATTCTGTGGACTGCTTTTGTATCTTAGTCACTGTTTCTTTTGAGGTGCAGAAGCTTTTTAGTTTCCATGTAGTCCCATATGTTTATCTTTTCTTCTAGTTGCTTTGTTAGTGATGTTTCACCTTTGAAGATGCCTTTAGTTTCAATGTCGTGGAGGGTTTTTCCTATATTTTCTTCAATGTACTTTATGGATTCAAGTCTGATATTGAGATCTTTAATCCATTTTGATCTGATTTTTTGTGCATGGTGTTAGACACATGTCCAAATTCATTTTTTACATGTTGCTGCCCAGTTTTCCCAACACCACTTGTTGAAGAGGCTTTCATTACTCCATTTTAGACTCATTGCACCTTTATCAAAGATTAAATGATCATGTGTTTGAGGTTGGGTGTCAGGATACTCAATTCTATTCCATAGGTCCACAGGTCTGTTTTTATTCCAATACCATGCTGTTTTAATTACTACTGCCTTGTAGTACAGTTTGAAGTTGGGAAAGGTGATGCCTCCCATCTTCTTTTCCCGAGGATTGCTTTAGCTATCCTTGGGGACAAACCTTATTAATTTGTGCTGCCCTTTTCTTTTCCTTAATATACTAGAGCAAAAGCAGTAGACTGAACCCCTAAAAACTATCCACGACCTTGTTACTCAGTATTAGATTTCTTTAGTGAGAGACTTCATTTTCATCATGATCACGATCACGATCTTCCCATTGATCATCTATTTGCTAGAGCGGGCACCAGTAATATCTCCATATGTCCTGTCTCGTGCCAGTAGAGCCAGGGGCATCGGCTTGCTACAGGAACATAAAGAGCCTTAAACCATTATATTAGGTCATCGGAATGACCTAATATAATTGTTACTGGAATTTGGCATATCATATACAACACGAGAAGCTTGCCAGGCTTGTCGAGCGGGGAGGCAAACTCTTTTAAACACCTCCAAATAAAGCATTTATTGATGAACCGCGTGGCCACTTTGCGGCCGTGTGAGCCGGGCTGGGATGGGCTGGTCTGCAGGGTGGAGGTCTGACGAGAGGGAACCCCAGAAGTGGAAAATGGCGGCGCCCGTGGAGTGAGGAGCGGTGGTCTGGCTTGTTGTGAGGCTCTGCCGAGGTGGTGGGCCAGGGCTAGAACCCGCCATGCCTCCCGACTGCCTCATGAACGGCTTTGCACAGGGAGAGCAAGGAACAGCTCTGTCCCATGTGTGAGAGTCTCTGGACCAGCATACCTGGGCCGGATTGAGGAAAAAGCTGCGGCAGGGTGGGTGTCGGTGATCCCGGCTGTGATGGGCTGGTCTGCTGGGTGGAGTTCTGACGAGAGGGAAGTCCAGAAGTGGAAAATGGCGGCGCCCGTGGAGTGAGGAGCGGTGGTCTGGCTTGTTGTGAGGGCTCTGCCGAGGTGGTGAGCCAGGGCTAGAAACCGCCATGCCTCCCGACCTGCCTCATGAACGGCTTTGCACAGGGAGAGCAAGGAACAGCTCTGCCCCATGTGTGAGAGTCTCTGGACCAGCATACCTGGGCCGGATTCCATTTTCACCATAGTTTGATTAATACCAGAATTAATTTTTTAATAGTTTTGAAAACAAATGTATGAAAGAACAATTAATTAGTTCCTCATTCAAAACTTAACATGAAGAAATTTCAAGTTCTGGGCCAGAGTCCTAGCACAGTGGGTAGGGCATTTGCCTTGCACACAGCTGAACCTATTTCAATCTCTGGCATCCCATACGGTCCTCTGAGCACTGCCAGGTGTAACTCCTGAGTGCAGAATCAGGAGTAACCCCTGAGCATTGCTGTGTGTGACTCTAAAATAAAAAAAAATAAAAAAGAGAAATCAGAAGATCTTGCTTGGTATGGTTTTCAAGATTATTTTAACTGAACTTCGACAAAATCATTCTTATTTAAAATTCAGCATAAGCATATCCATCAGATCATCTAACAACAGAATTGCTCTGCTTACTTGGAACTGAAATAGGGTCATGAGACCAAACCTCAAGCCATATTAAACGCCTGAGTAGCCTCCAAAGATTGCTTAAGGCTCCTTAGAGTAAAATTCACTGCCACAGTTAGGTTGAAAGTAGGTCTATGCATCTCTATGCAACTGGGGAATTATTTTTTATAGTAACCAATTACCTTGAACTATGCTAAGAAAATGCAGTTTGCTAACTAAATAGCGAACACTGAACACTTGTGCATATTGTTTTATGTATCACTTTTATCACTTCTCTTCCTGTTGTTTATCGATTTGCTCGAGCAAGCACCAGTAACATCTCCATACTTCCTGTCGCATGCTAGTGTAGCCCAAGGGCATCTGCTTGCTCCAGGAACATGAAGAGACTCAAACTATTCTTTCAGGTCATGGGAATGAGGTCTATCATTGTTACTGGTTTTTGCCATATCAGATAGACACAAGTAGCTTGGCAGGCTCTGCCGTGTGAGTGGTATACTTTCAGTAGCAGGCTCATGGTCAAGCATTTACTGATGAACCATGTGGCTGCAAAGCAGCTGCATGCAACAGGGGAGAGATTCGCTTATCTCTTGGGTGGAGCTCTGATGAGTTGTGGAGTCTGGATGTTGAAAATTGTGGTCACTCATGGCGTGGGGTTCCTCTGGCTTTCTGCAAGGCTATATTGTGATGGTGGACCAGGGCTAGAATCTGCCTTCTCTCTCAGACACTTCATAATCAGCAGAGCACAGGGAGAGCTGGTAGCAGCTGTGCCCCATGTATCTGTGTCTCTGGTTCAAGCATACCTGGGCTTAAAATAGGCTTTGCTGTAGGTGAGACTCTGACGTGGAGGGCTTCTGATCTGCTTTTCTCTTGGGTGAAGCTTTGGTGAGCTGTGGAGTCCAGAGCTTGAAAATGGCGGCCCTCATGGTGTGGGGGTTCCTCTGGCTTCTTACGAGACTCTATTGGGATGGCAGGCCAGGGCTAGAACTTGCCTTCCCTTCCAGACGCCTCTTGATCAGCCAAGCACAGGGACTCCAGACTCCACAGCTCACCAGAGCTCCACCCAAGAGAAAAGCCCATCTCATGCCCTGATTGTCAGAGTCCCACCCTACAGCGAAGCCTATTTCAAGCCCAGGTGTGCTTGAACCAGAGACACAGATACAGGGGCAGAGTTGCTACTAACTTTCCATGTGCTCAGCATTGTTTTATGTAGACTATTTATATAAAAGTGCTAATAGGCTAGCTTGATGTTAACTCAACAAGGTGAATAACACAGTCATGAAATATGTTGGATGGAGCTTGTTACTAGAAATATTTAAGGACCAATTTTTACATGTAGTTTATTTAAAGACAAAGTTCAAGGTGATTTGTACCATCAACTTACTTATTGCCTTTTTTTTCCTTTTTAAAGATGTCATTGATTTTCTGGGATTGCTTGTAATGATGATGATTTGAGGAGAGGGTATAGTGGTGAAGGAAATATTGCATGTGTCCATCCTGGATGGGAAGAGAATGGGTTAGATTTTTTTCCCTTCCTTTCTCCCTCTAGTTGACCATTTGTATTTCTTTGTCTTGTTTTTCTTATCTAGATACCACTCAAAGTTACTTCTTAATTCTCTTCTCTTTCTAAAATGGGGTAGGTCTGGGTTCTCTCATAGTGCTGCCATATTCCACAATGGCAAAGTTAATACGACCTAGAGTTTTCTCTTTAGCTGCTTCATCTAAGCAATAAAAATAATGGTGCTGCTATCCATGGAATTGTACAATGACTAAATGAGATAGTCCATGTAATGCACTTAGCTGAACATATGCCTTGTAGTTAGGACCTAGTGAATATCCATAATTGATCTTCTAGTCACTAATTTCCATTCATTTTTTATTTTCTTACTTCCTAGGATTTCACCCAAATTTTGCTTCTTTGTTTATATTTGCAGACATTTTATAACTCTTCAATGTTTTGAGTATGACTTGATGAAATAAAATGTACATAGGTAAAAGCAAAGCATCACCACTCTTGAATATCTAAATGATAAAAGCTAAGTGCTCAAAACAGAGAAATATTTACACTTAAATTAACAATGATTTTCACATTCTGCAACTCACTGAATGTAAAAACCTACATTAAGCTGCAGTTTTTTGAGTCTATAGGAATAGGAAGCTATTTTAGAAATTCTGGGAAGAATTGGCACCAGAGAATTAGTACTGTAGGAAAGGTGCCTGCTTGCATTTGGTTAATCTAACTTTGATTCCTGGCATCTCATAGGGTCCTCCACTTCTGATGAGATCAGAAGTGATCTCATCTCTGAGAACAGAGCTAAGACTAAGCCCTGCATACTGCTGCATATGACCCAAAAAACTGAAAAGAAAGTGGGGGAAATGAAAGTTAAACTGGAGGAGGATGAGAGAGGACAAAGAGGAAGAGGAATCTAAGATTTTATTTTAAATTCTGAGGGTGAGAGCATTTGCTCTACACATGGAGGAGCTCTGGGCTTATTACCTGGCTCTTTGTTCAGGGGGATCACTTCTAGTCATAATTGGGGAACCATATATGGTACTGGGGATTGAAGCTGGGTTGGTTGTCTGCAGTACAAGCTACTTAATCCCTGTACTAGTTCTCTGACTCCTAAATTAAATTTTTACAAAAAATAAATTTTCATTATTACTGTCATTGAAATCTAAAAAAGAAAAAGCAGTAGTGGTGTTCTTAGCTGAATTGATTTCTTCAAAATCCAGAGTTGTGGTGCCAATCATAGGCTGGGGTGTGAGTGCTTCCAATATTATTCCTGCTATTCTATGCTCAATTTAAATTGCTATTACTGTATTATTTCAGTGTATACTTAGACTTTTTTAACATAATGATTCTTTGCTGAAGGGCCTAAATACACATTTCAGGATTTTACATTTTAGCCTTATTTTTCTATATTTTGAAAACCTGTACAAATATTTAGGCAGTAAGTCAAAGGATTCCTCATACAATTTCCTCTGTTTTATAGCTATATTGATGATATGAGAGCAGAGAGATAGGATTGCATCTAGGACACTTGCCTTACATAGAACTTACCCCAGTTCTTTTCCTGGCACCTCATATTTGATAATTAAACTCAGACACAGGTAGGTGTAAGCCCCGAGGAACACTAAATTTGGCCAAAAATACAAAATGAAAAGTCAAAATTGGCAATGGAGATAGTGCCAATAATTGAATAAAATTAAAATGCTTGTATTCAATTGTAGTTAAACTTTCTAAAGTAAGGCTAGAGAGAACTTATGGTAGGTAGGGGCTTGCCTTGAATGTTACTGTTACGAGTTTGATCCCTGGCACCACATATGGTCCATTGACCACCACTAGGAGTGATCCCTGAGAAGAACAAGTATTAAGCCCTGGGTGGAGCCTGGGTGAACCAAAAGCAAAAATAAGAAAGAAAAGAAGGTAAAGGAAGCAAGGAAGGGATGGAAGGAGAGAGGGCCAGAACGATAGTAGAACGGGTAGGTCAATAGTCTTGTATGTTACCGACCTGGGTTCCATCCCTGACATTCCATATGGTCCCCTGAGCACTGCCAGGAGTAGTTCCTGAGTGTACAGCCAGGAGTAACCCCTGAGCAATGCCAGATGTGACACAAAAGGCCAAAATATAAATTAAAAAAAAGAAAGCACCTCCTAGATGTGTCTGTTGCTTAGGACACACATGCATACATACATACACTTATCCAAATAAATACCTGTACTCTGTCCCAAGCTAAATTAAAACTATAAAGTTGTAGTTTTTTTCACTAGGAATGATTTCTCTTCTATAAAATATTTCTGTAGCTTAGTGTTACTGTCATTATATTTTTTTCTACATGGGGGGAGAAATAGACTGTATCACGTCTCATCTTAAGCTATCGTAAGATTAGGATCTTTGATAGCTTTGAAAAGCCACATAAATCAAGAATAGATATTGGAGTCAAAAATAATACAGCAGATAAGGTATTTGTCTTGCATGTACCTGGCCCACGTTTGATTGTCAGCACTCTATATCCACAGAAGCCAGCCCCCCCCACCACCATGAGTAATCCTTGAATGCGGAGCCAAGAATAAGTCCCAATAATAATAGATGGGTGTGCCTTCCCGAAAAAAAGAACAGATATACAGGGCCGGAATGATAGTATAGCGGGTAGGGCATTTGCCTTGCATGTGGCCAGCCTGGGTTTGATCCCCAGCATCCTCTATGGTCCCCCCAAGTGCCACCAGGAGTAATTCCTGAGTGAAAAGCCAGTAGTAACCCCTAAACATTGCCAGGTGTGACCCAAAAAAAAATAAAAAAGACATAAAATAATATAATTCTGTTTCCTCATTACTCTCTTTAAACACATTTGATTGTTTTTTTTTTTTTACTTTCTGGGCCTGTTTAATTATGATTATGATGATTTTCTAAATAATATATGTCACATTGCCATAACAAATATTTAACCTTCTCTTTTAAGTTCTACCACTTTAGCATCAGCGGCATTTTCCAATATATGTATAACATCTTAGTCCGCTTTATTAGGCAAAATCAGTATCACATATATATGCAAAGGAAAATTCTGAAACTCTTGAAATGTGAGTAGGGAAAATTATATCCCTTTTCTTCCCCCAGAGCATAAATAGCCTCCGTATAACGTTTAAGAGTATAATATTGCTTAATGGAAAAATCCATGGTACAATTCAAACGAAATGAAATAATGATGTAAGTTTGGGTGCTCCTTCAAACAGCATCTTAAGTAGATACTTATGCACTTCTGAGTTCACCCCACTGTAACTATGTAGCTTCAGAGCTTGTTATGGAATTTCATAGTCCTTTAATGGAAATGGTCCCTTGCTGTGCTTTCACTTTTCCAACTGTGGCAGTAATAGTTAGTAATCAAGTCTTAATGTAATAATCACAACTACAGGGAAATGCTGGCAGATGTAATAGGTTACAGGGGAAAAACGATTGGTGTTTTTCCAGACCTCATTTCATCAGTCTTTTTGTTGCATGTTAAAAGAGTCAGGCTTATAGGTGAAAATAAACCACCTTAAATGGCTACACAGATGAGATTTTATCACAAGCTTAATCTTACTGATTTATTTTCTCATCTGACCACTCACAGAACCAACAACCTAAAAATTTTATGTTAAAGTCTAAGAAAGCAATATGCTTTATGCAAGAATTCAGAACAATGCCAACTTTAGAACCCTCACATATTTAATGGATTTAATGAATTGGGCATCAATAAAAATTTTATATTCAATTTTTAAAATAATGTAACTCTTTCTAAGACTAGTATAAAGCTTTATATATAAATATAAAATATTATTTGTAGCTTATTTTATCACTGCTTTTCGTTTTATGACCCCCCTAAATTATCTCACTGAAGTTACAAAATCCTCTAATTTGGAAATTGGAGAATGGAATTCAGCTATTTTGTAAAAATAATAAACTGTCTAGTTTATCCTTTTCACTTTTTGAATCAGTAAACTGGTCACTATAAGTTAACTTAAACAGTTTTTATATGCTGTGTATGAATGAAAAGGTTTCGGGGTGATAATGGAATCTTTTAAGTAGCACATATCTTCTTTCTGATAAGAAAAATGCATGGCATAAAGAAATTCCCATGCCCATGAATTTCTATTCAACTATATAAAGTACTAGGCAGTGATAATAAGGATTAGAACATATTATCCTTAATCATATTTCTTTGTTCACTTCAACTTCTCAGTTACCAAATGTTGTTGAGCCATTGAATGCTTCTTTGATCTATAAGGGCTTTACTCTTTGGCTTTTATACATAGGTATAAATTAACTGAATTTTCTTCATAGTATTAGACCTTATTTCAAATTCTCTATGAAAGTCCTATAATCCTAAAAGTTATAAGAATATATTTTAAAGGAAAAGTTACTAATTTAAGATCTAGCTATTATTGTTAGTGCCTATGCAGCTTTTACCATAACTAGATAATAGCTTACATACTCAGAATGCACATTTCATTAATACTAGAAATGTCTGGGGTACAGTTTGAAGTAAAGTTTGGTAGTACCATTAGATCTTCACAGAATGGACATAAATGTAACCCCGACTGCATCCTGATTTCTAAACAACATATAAAATGTTTGCACTAAAGATAAAAATTAGGATTTTACCTAGACTTTTAACAAAGAAGCTATTCATGTTTTAAAGATAGAGGATATAGAATCATTAGCCATCCTGTCTTTTTGATTACCAAGGGTTCAGCATGAATTATCTGAGTTCTTTGACTATCACTACAATTGTGCATTACTGATCTTTAAATTCTAAGCTATTCAGTAATTTATTCTCTAGATTCTTTCCAAAGTGCCTTTTATAAAGTTGCCTATACCTTAAAAGGAAATAAACTTAATTTTGAGTCTGCATGAATTGGTGAATCTTTACTCTTACTGTTCTATACTTAAGCATATCAGCAGGGGACACTCATCCATTGTTGGTGGGAATGCTGGCTGGTACAGCCTTTCTGGAAAACAATATGGACTATCCTCCAAAGACTAGAAATTGAACTCCCATTTGACCCAGCCATACCACTCCTGGGAATCTACTCTGCGAAACCAAAAATACGCAGCGGAAACACCATCCCTACTTTTATGTTCATAGCAGCATTATTCACAATAGCCAGAATCTGGAAGCAACCAGAGTGCCCGAAAATCGATGACTGGATAAAGAAGCTTTGGTACATCTACACAATGGAAATCTATGCAGCTGTTAGGAAAAATGAAGTTATAAAATTTGCCTATAAATGGATGGATATGGAGAAGATTATGTTGAGCGAAATTAGCCAGAAGGAGAGAGACAGATACAGAATGACTGCATTTATTTGCATGGCATAAATATATATGTACATATTAAGATACCAATATCCAAGGTCAAGTGAAACATATATCAGGAGGTCTTGTCAAAGGTGGAAATTATCACAAACGTGTGGGAGTCAGAGGCTAGGTAAGACAGAAAATGGAACAGTGTGCTAACAATTATCGAGGGTACTAATGCCAACCTAGAACTGAGCATTAAATAGAGGCAAAAAAGATACACATGACAACCCTTTAATGTATGTTCTGTAATCCATAGTCTGGAGGGGAAGGAAAAAGAGAAAGAGAGAGAAAGGGAAAGAAATAAAGAACCTGCCATGGAGGTGGGTTGGGGGAAGGGGGGAGGGAACCGGGGATGTTGGTGGTGGGAGATGGGCACTGGTGGAGGGACGGGTGCTGGAACACTGTATGACCAAAACCCAAACATGAACTTTTTTAATTGTATCTCTTTTTATTTGTATATCTCACAGTGGTATAATAAAATACTTAAAAATAAAAAAAAATAAAATTCAATATATATATAAAATGATTGTTAGTATAACTATTAAATATTAGATTAATGAATCACAGCATTATATAGCCCTGATGTCATGTAACAATTATGGACCAATTGTCATGACCTGAAGGAATGGTGTGAGAGCTTTCCCTGTTCCTGGAGCAAGCAGATGCCCCTGGGGTACACTTGTTTGTGACAGGACTTATGGAGATGTTACTGGTGCCTGCTCGAGCAAACTGATGAACAATGGGAAGACTAGTGATACAAGTGATACAAGTGATACAATGTCATGTACTGAGAATGTACATATATGACCTATGAAAAGTATTTATCATATTTAATTTTGTGAATATTGCTTCAAAATAAAACAAATTATTTGTATTTTATACTATTGATAATAAATAAAACAGTGACATAAAATAAAGCCAAGATGGGTAAAATTCATTTGTCAAAATTTGTAAGCAATAAAATATCTGCGTGGGAGTGTATTTTCTGTGGTGTTTTCAAAACTGTTTATTTGTATATTAGAAATGATTTATAAAATGCTGACAGTAGTCAATATGCATACTTTAAAAATACTATATGCAAAAGTGAATAAAAGGATCCTGGCAAAGATCTCTATTTTCTGAGACCAGAGTAATAGTATAGCAAATAGGGTGCTTGTCTTGCAGACAGTTAACCTAGATTCAATTCACAGTACCATGTATATTTCTCTGAGGCCCACCAGGAGTGACCCTTGAGCTCAGATCAAAACAAAGGCTTGAGGACTCCCTAGGGTGACTCCAAAAAACAAAGAAACAAAAATTTGTATCAGACATATTTTGACCCAGGAAACATGGAGTAAGTTATCATCATAAGCACAAAGGAGACAAATGTGTAAATCCCCAAATTTGTTAGGGGCTAAATCAAGTGGATTAGTTACATTTTTTAAGATACTTAACATTAGAAACGATGGGTTCAAATGAACCCAAATGAATGTTAATATAATTATTTAAAATTGCATCACTTTTATTTAAAGAAATTAAACTGTCGTTATAAACTTAATCTTTTAAATTTGTTTATTTATTTTTTAACAATTACAAAATGTTCATGTTTGGGTTTTGGTAATACAGTGTTCCAGCACCCATCCCTCCACCAGTGCCCATCGCCCACCACCAATGTCCCCGATTCCCTCCCCCTCCCTAGCCTGCCTCCATGGCAGGTTATTTCTCTTTCTCTCCTTCTCTTTCCCTCTCTCTCTCTCTTTCTCTCTTCCCTCTCTTACATGTTGTGAATTGTAATACATATACTTAGTGGTTATCATGTGTTTCTTTTTGCCTGTATTTAACACTAAGTTCTATGTGGTAATAGATTTTCAATAATTATTGGCACACCATTCCCTTCTCTGTCTTACCTAACCTCTGCTTCCACACGTTTGTGGTAATTTCCACCTTTGGCAAGACCTCCTGAGCCACATTTCACCTGACCTTGGATATTGGTATCCTAATATGTATATATATGTATATATACATATATATATATATATATATATACATATATATGTCATGCAAATAATTGCAGTCTTTCTATATCTTTCTCTCCTTCTGGCTTATTTCACTCTACATGATCCTCTCCATGTCCATCCATTTATACGCACATTTCATAACTTCATTTTTCCTAACAGCTACATAGTATTCCATTGTGTAGATGTACCATAGTTTCTTCATCCAGTCATCAATTTTCGGGCACTCTGGTTGTTTCCAGATTCTGGCTATTGAGAATAATGCTGCTATGAATATAAAAGTAGCGATGGTGTTTCTGCTGCGTGTTTTTGGCTTCCCAGGGTATATTCCCAGGAGTGGTATGTCTGGGTCAAATGGGAGTTCAATTTCTAGTCTTTGGAGGAATGTCCATATTGTTTTCCAGAAAGGCTGTACCAGTCTACATTGACACTAACAATGGATGAGTGTCCCCTTTTTCCCACATTCATGCCAAAACTTGTTCTTGCTCTTTTGAATATGTGCCAGTCTCTGTGGTATAAAGTGGTATCTCATTGTTGTTTTGATTGCATCTGTCTGATGATTAATGATGATGAGCATTTTTTCACTTGTGTTTTAGCCATTCGAATTTCTTCCTTGTTGAAGTTTCTCTTCATTTCTTCTCCATATTTTTTGATGGGGTTGGTTGTTTTCTTCTTGTAAAGTTCTATCAGTGCCTGATATATCCTGGATATTAACACCTTATCAGATGGGTATTGGGTGAATATTCTTTTCCCATTCTGTGGACTGTCTTTGTATCTTGGTCATTGTTTCCTTTGAGTTGCAGAAGCTTTTTAGCTTCATGTAGTCCCTTATGTTTATCTTTTCTTCTAGTTGTTTTGTTAGCATTGTTTCTTCTTTGAAGATGTCCTTAGCTTCAATGTCGTGCAGGATTTTTCCTTTATTTTCTTCAATGTACTTTATGGATTCAGGTCTGATATTGAGATCTTTTTTATTCGAATTTTTTATTCTTAATTTTATTCTAAGGGCTGCACCCTGTGATGCTTAGGGCTTACTCTGAGTAGAGGTTGGGGGAACATATGAGTACCAGGGATTGAATGCAGATGGACCATCTTGAATGCAAGCACCTTCTGTACTTAACTAAATGGTATCTATCAGGGATCCTGTGGGCTACTGACAGCAGTCTTAGCCAGTTGGTTCAATAGTCTAATGTAAGTGCCTCTCAGCCCTGCGCAGTGCTGGGAACTAATCCAAGGAACCGTGTTGATGATAAAGTGTCTTTACGGCAACACCAAGTAACAATGATGCTCTGAGGACTTCTAGGGATTTACCCAGTGATGCTCAGGGGGTACCTAGTGCTGGGGATCAAACTAAGGTCTGTGTTGGGTGAATGCAAGATAACTCTTGTGCTATCCCTCAGCTCCCAGATTTTAGTTTTATAAGGTTTGTTATAGATAAACACTTAAGAATGATTGAGAGGGCCTGGGGAAATAGGACAGCAAGGCACTTGCCTTGCATGGAGCCAAGTCAGTTTGTATCCCTGATATCCCATATGCTCCTCCAAGTCCACCAGGAGTGATTCCAGAATGCAGAGTAACCCCTGAGCATCAGTGGGTGTGGTCCCAGAACAAAACAAAATGGAAGATAAGAAGCCCAGGAGACTTGGCAGTTCCCTAAGCCAGAGATGATAGTAGAGTCATGGCAGTGGAGACAGAGATTTATGAGATATAATTTGGAATTAAAAATAGCATAAATTAATTCTAGAGATTCTAAGAGGGTGGACTACCACATAAAATAGGGTTTGTGGTTATTAATGTAGTAGAGTATAAGACAGGGTTTGGTACTTAAGAAGTCTGGCTTTGAGTTTAGCTTTTCCCTAGTATTACTTGGATTAGTTATGCTTGAACCCTGTCTCTTAGTTCACCTATATAAAGGGATAGTGGTGGGACCTCCATCTTGGGTTTGTGAGTTTCATATTCCTGAAGCTAACAGATGCCATTGGGTTACACTGGCACGTGATAGGGTCAAATGGGAACGTTACTGACACCTGCTCAAGCAAATCGACGAATAACGGGATGTCAAGTGATCAAGTGATCAAGTGATCAAATGGAGGAATATAATTATGAGACTCAGAGTCTAGCAAAAGCATTGGTAGATGGTGTGGCAGTGAGACCTTCTGGAAGGTGAAGATGACTGTTTCTTTATACCTCATTCATTCATTCATTCTTTTATTCATTCATTCAATTTTTATTATACCACCGTGGGATATAAAAGTTACAAAGATGTTCATGTTTGGGTTTTGGTTATTCAGTGTTCCAGCACTGATGCCTCCGCCAGTGCCCATTTCCCACCGCCAATGTCCCCGATTCCCTCCCTTCCCCTTGCCTGCCTCTATGGCAGGCACTTTACCCTCTTCTGTCTCTTTCTTTCTCTCTCTCTCTCTGTCTCCCTTGTCTTATACAGTGTGGCTTGCAATACATACATTTAGAGTTTATACGACATTTAGATTTATGATTTTCTTCAATTCTAGAAAGTGATGGATTAAAAGATATTTTAATTCTGTGTTATGTGATACTTGGTCTCTGATTTAATCAACATTAACACAGAAACCCTTGAATTTAGAAATGATTGTACTAAGGTCTCTGGCTTTAACATAGAATTTTTGTTTAGGATACTTAATGTCAGCTTGACTTTTATTTTTTCAGAACAACTGCATATAATGTAAACTAGTACATTTAAAAATAATTACCCAATAGGGTAAAACACTGGATTTTATGGTAATGTCATTTACACCTTTCCATGCAGCTTTTCTCCAAGAAGTTAAGAGCTAAGATGGTAGCTATTCAAACTACCATGTTTAAAAAACATCAAGCTACAAAATATGTTCATATAGATGTTAAGAAAGTGCATTGTACTACTATTACAATAAGTGGAACTTTAAATCTTAATCAACTTATATAACAAAGTCAGTAATATACTGGGACTCCCTCATTGTTTTTTTTCAGAAAATTTTGGTAAATATAATGGTTATTAAAAGTCCTATAGGAGGATGGAGTGGCTGATGTTTGTCTTGCACAGGCCAACTCTTGCACAGCGCCAATCCTGGAACCCCATATGGTTCTCCAAGCACCATATGGGGAGTAAGAAGTGATCCCTGAGTGCAGAGATAGCAATAGCCCTGAGCAGCACTGGGTGTTACCCTAAAATCAAAATACATAAATAAAAGGCTAACAAAATAAAACAAATAGCTGATCTTACTATGCCGTAAAGAATTTTAAGACTAAGGCAAGAATTAGGCAAAACAAATTTTATTTGAATAACTTGACTGTATATTATTATTAATGATTCTCCTAATTACTTCTAATTTGAACTCTTTCATTGTCTTCCTAGATCTGTTTTCAGTGTCCTCCTATTGGTTATTTAAAATGACTTGTTAGAAATCTTAGAAGTTTTGTAAGCTGGCAAATAATGCAAATCAAGGTCTGTTTTGTTTGTTTTTGTTAGAATGATGTCTCTTTGTTTTTGCGCTAGCAAACACTGAATTTCTTATAGAACAAAAGTCAAAAGAAAGATTTGTGAATTTTTGGCAGACAAATACCAAGTATCTTCTGAAAATTTAACCTGGAAACTTGACAAGAGGCTAACTAAGGGAAAGTACTAATCATAAAGAATTAATTCTGTGAGGCTTCTTTAGAAATTAAAACTTTGAAGTAGAAAATGAAGTCCTGTGCTATAGGTCAGACTGAGAATACATCAGGGATCAACATTTGTGTAAAGTGCTTTTTAAGTTTGTTCTATTTTGGTGCCTTAAAGACAGTACTCAGTGCTTACTCCTGACTCTGTGCTTAGGGATCACTCCTCATGGGGTTCAGGGAAGGCTGGGATTGAACCTGTGTTGGCTTTATGCACAGTAAGTGTGCAATGGACTACCCACTAGACTATTGTTCTAGCTCCAAATCTCTTCTTGTATCACTGTCACAGAAGTGTATATTTTATTGTGCTCCAAAATCTGCTTTTTTTTTTCAAAATCTGCTTTTAAAAATATTGAAACTATTGGATCAGAGTAATAGTACGGTGATATATTGACCTGAGTTTGATCCCGGGCACCCGTATGATTCCCTTAATCTGTAACAGGAATAATAGCCATCCCACTTATTTAATCTACCTGAAAGAAAAAAAATATGAATTTCACTAATTTAGAGGTCTTATGTGTGAAAAGAATATTAATTTACCAAAATTTTGGAAGTCAAAAAATAACTGAAGATTTTTCCAATGAAATCCATTTTTAGCAAATACAAAATAAATTAAGTCCCCAAATTACAAATATATGAGAGATTTTCAGAAATGGTACTTCTCTACTTCTTGAAAATAACTGTGTCATTAAAGTATTCTCCAAAGACATTTGGTTTTCAAAGCTTGCTTCTTGATTTCCTCCACGGGTTCAAGGGATAGTGATAACAGTAAATTTTGTGAAATGAAAAGTTTTTTGAGTACCATCACTTTAGATAAATCTGCTGCAAAATAGAACATGACTTAGGGAGCTGATGCTATTCCACAGAGGCAGAAGGGCTTAGTCACGAGTTAGTGCTTGTCAGAATTCTTGAACTCAGGGTTGAATTGTTATTTTTCTTTATAAAAGAGAAAAAGAGACTTCATGACAGTGATAAATCATAAAAATTAGGATAAAGTGAATGAATTCTTCCATTGTAATGTAAGGAATAGCTCACAACATTGGCTTTTAAGTGGGTATATATCACAAGGCAAGTCATTCTCAGACAACTGCAAGGCAAATGTGAATGTTTCTATGTCCAGTTGTGAACCTGCAATGAAATGTGATCTGAAAGTTGGCCAGCAAAATCTAAGTGAAGGACTGTAAATCTGTTAGTACTGTTGAACTGCTTTGCCAATGATGACAATCACAATGATGGTTATAAAGAACATTATCATTATCCTGTATTACAGTAATATTTTTGGGACGGGACATTGGTTGTGTCATACCCAACTGTCCTCAGGGGTTACTCCTGGCTCTGTGATCATGAATTGCTCCTAGCAGATCAAGGGACCGTATATGGTACTGATAGGGACTGATAGAGACTCTCAGACATGGGGCAGAGCTGTTCCTTGCTCTCCCTGTGCACAGCCGTTCATGAGGCAGTCAGGAGGCATGGCGCGTTTTAGCCCTGGCCCACCACCTCGGCAGAGCCTCACAACAAGCCAGACCACCCCCTCACTCCACAGGCACCGCCATTTTCCACATTTGGACTTCCCTCTCATCAGAACTCCACCCAGCAGACCAGCCCATCACAGCCCGGATCATCGACACCCACCCTGCAGCAGCTTTTTCCTCAATCTGGCCCAGGTATGCTGGTCCAGAGACTTTCAGACATGGGGCAGAACTGTTCCTTGCTCTCCCTGTGCACAGCCGTTCATGAGGCAGTCGGGAGGCATGGCAGGTTCTAGCCCTGGCCCACCACCTCGGCAGAGCCTCACAACAAGCTAGACCACCACCCTCACTCCACGGCGCCGCCATTTTCCACATTTGCAAGCGGCCGCGTGCTCATCAATAAATGCTTTATTTGGAGGTATTTAAAAGAGTTTGCCTCCCACTCGGCAAGCCTGGCAAGCTTCTCGTGTTGTATTTGAGATGCCAAATTCTAGTAACAATTATATTAGGTCATCCCCATGACCTAATATAATGGTTTGAGGTTCTTTATGTTCCTGTAGCAAGCCGATGCCCCCTGGCTCTACTGGCATGAGACAGGACATATGGAGATATTACTGGTGCCCGCTCTAGCAAATAGATGATCAACGGGAAGATCGTGATCGTGATCGTGATAGGGATTAAACCCAGGTCAGCCATATTCAAGGCAAGTGCTTTATCTTTGAACTATCCAGATCTAACAAGAATCTCTGTATCACTGTTTCACTGTCTTCCCATTGTTCATCGATTTTCTCGAGTGGGCACTAGTAACATCTCCATAAGCCCTGTGGTAAACAAGTGTAATCCAAGGGCATCTGCTTGCTCCAGGACAGGAAGAGCCCCAAACCATTCTTCAGGTTATGGAACTGAGGTCCATAATTGTTACTAGTTTTTGGCATAACAAGTAAATAAAATATTTTATTAATAAGAACTGCACTATAATATAAAAGACCCATAATAAATTGAATGTTTTGTAATAAATTACTGATTTCTCAGCAGCACAATATGAATAAAATTTTTTAGAAATGCTAGAGTATCTATTTACTATTTCATAGCAAATCCTCATAGCACTATTTAATTGTTTCTAAGAACCTTTTTCAGTGATTGCCTAGATACTCTCACAAAACTGTAGAGAAAATAAAAATACATTGCAGTATGAATCCATACAACTAAATCAACATAGCAAAGTCCTAAACTTTTAAGTCTGTGCATTCATATGCTGATTTTGAAGTTGAAATGTCTGGGTAATCCCTGTTCATTTTTTCATACCGAAAATGGTATGTGTCTATGTTCTACAGTGATTTTCTGGTATCACCGTTTATCATCTAGTTAAGGTCACTCTAGAAACATTTACTGTCTTTGGAGTTTCTGAGTGTTCCTTTCTTCATAGTTGACTCAGATCAAAGAATTCTTCTGTCTGCCTTATGGCATAATTCTCTTATTATTTTTATTAGTTTGCTTTCTTTGTCTCCATCATACTAATAGGCTATAAAACAGAAGCCCTCATTCAAGGAGAGATGTTATTTTTTTTTTCATCTGAGCATGGCAAGTACCCAGATGCTTAAACATATGCAACAGACTAAAGAGTAATTCAGAAATAGCATCAGTATAAGGAGGAAAAACCTTTTTTTAAAGTGAGATTCTTCCTAAAGGTATTTTTTGCTGCTGTAGTTGGCATCTTATTAATAAAAATATTGCGGGGGTTATTTTAGTTCTAGTCTCCATACTTAATGTGATATAGCACTGTTTTAGACCATCTGTTTAACATCTTATGCTACATTATTCTTTGCTGCTTTTAGCAAGATGAATCTTTCAAACAGCAGCTCATGCAACTTGATACTTTATTCCTTATTATATTATATTTTCCTTTCTGAACTCGTCTTCATATCCCAGAGCTAACTTTCTATCTTCACTTCACCATGTACTTGAGAAGAAACAGGAGGTAGTAAGATGGAGACCATGTTATCATAAAGAACTGAGTGTCAATATACCTACTCTAAATTGACTTTATTTTGTTTTGTTTAGTTTAAATTTGAAACTTAGAAATATTTTTCCAAAGCTTGAAGAACATGCTAAGGGGAAGCATCAATAATTTGCTCCAAGTTCTAAGAGTTTCTGATTGATTTGTTCACTCAGCTAGTTTTCTTCAAACCTTCTGAACTCTCTTAAGCCTACACAATTTTCACTTGCATTGCTATGTGATATTACATTGAAGTAATTTGCTTTTTGCTCAACTTTTATGCCATTCTCGTCTTTATTATTAACTCAGTGGGCTAAAATTTTGATAACTTTAAATAACCCATTAGTTGTCATAGTAACTGATATTAAAGCTAAATATAAAGCTGTCTCCTGATTTTCCCATTTCAATCATTGCTGGAATTCTCATTTTTTTCAAGAACTCTATGTACTGACCATAGAAGTTTGAATAAAAAGAGCCTTAAAATGTTAGGTTTCAGGATCTAGTTCATTAACATTCATTTCAGCCCCGAATTATGATTTATTCAGAATCAATGCAGGCCCTTCAGAGTTACATTTAGAGAATCCCTAGAAGGATTCACATCCCTTAGAGAAGTTATAAAAACAAAATTCCAACTTTTGAAAGGGTGATATTGACTGTTGATATTTTCTGTTCTGTTTTCTTACTTAGCAATAATTTTTATAAAGTTTCTCAACTGTCTTTAAGATTCCATTCTGACACTGAGAAGGAAAAATGAGAACAATTACCATCAACTTTTAGAAGATTCCTACATATCTTGTTATTGCTCTGTCCTAGATGATCTTTGCTCCTCTTATTGGAGGGAGTAAAAATTTCACTTGCTTAAACCTCACTATGTTTTCTCATAATGTCTTTGCTGTTATTCTGTTCCCAAAATGTGCATATCTTATGGAACACACAAAAATTTAATTACAGTTTTAAGTAGTATCAATATAAATTTGATACTTATCTCTCTCTCAAATTCTTCATAATATCAGATTTTAAATTATGTTACATTAATTTTGATGAAACCATTGCTTTTATGTGAACTTCATTATAATATCATTTTGGCCATACTATTCTTTTCCCCCTACCAGTTCAACACTGATTGCATTTTTTTTCCTCTTCATCTCAGAGCTGAAGTTATTCTATGTCTTGGCTCCTACTTCCAATCTGCAGGAGAAAGAATGCTCCTTTATCAGTAGCAGGCTGCCTGTTGTATATGTATGAAGCATCCAAAATGTTGGACAGTCTTGTCAGTCTCAGATACAGTAATTTTGTGTTAGCACCAAGTCTTTTCCGTTCCCCATGTTTCTGGAACTAGCCTGCTTTTGTTTTGTTTTGTTTGTCTGAATCTGTAGTATCTTGTATTCAGCTCTCAGATTCCTTATTTGTCAAAATTTATTTTCTTATGACATCAAATCCTTATTTCCTATGACTTCAAGCCACGTTTTATTCTCAAAGTTCCTATTTTATAGACATTCCCACATCTTTCAGTAGTAGCTTGTTACCCTTCTTTTCAACATGTACCAATGGGCTATTCGTTGTGAGCAAAATTATACATAAAATATATAAATACACACATGTGATTTAGGAATACAATCCAAAATCCTCAGTTAAATGAGTCAAACAGTTTTTCTGACAAAAGACAATGAACATTATGAATTCCTAAGAAAGGGAAGGAAAAAATAGCAGTTTTTCTAAAGCATTGTAAATATGTGAAGATCTTGTAAACATGTAAACATATTAAGACTTTTGTTTATGAGACTTTAAGTCCACAGCCTATCAACAAGGATCTCTGAGCAGTACGAGCTCTTCAATTTCTCTCTGAATACTTCCTTAAGATTGATATCTTGATGCGTGGTCAAGAAAAAATATATATCTTTATTTCTCCTAATTAAAAAAGGGACTGTTAAGAAGTGATAGTTGATTCTTTTGGAATTCAAGTGGCTTTCAATTTCACTTTTAACAAAATTGAAGATGGGCCTAATTGATTGGCAGTTGACAGGTTACTGGAAATACATCTTAATGAGATTAGATTACCACTATACCAGCCTTCTCCAAACTGGAAGCAGTTTAAAGATCTTATTTTTATTTATATGAGCAAGTTTCTCAGTTTTTCATAAAAAAATGGAAAAGAAAATTATGATGAATCCTCATTTTATTCTAGAATGTCTAGTATGTATTAATATTCCTATTGTGTATAAATTCTAGGGAAATCATATTCTAATATATATGAATTCTAGGAAAAATTCATGTTTTAGTATGTATGAATCATTTAGGGAAAATTGGATTGTGAGGCATTTCAAGTAAAAATGTTTTTAAACTACCAATCTATGTGATTTATATTAATTATGTACTTATATCTTTCTAGTGATGACAAAAATTTTCACTCTCAGACTCAAAATAATACTCACTTTAAAGGTAATATGAAAAATAATTGCCACCAAAGTCTAGGAGTCTCATATGCATCTTCAATGTCTATCATCTCTTACGATATTAAGTTAAAGTGAAAATAATAAGGATTGTGGGGCCTGGTGAAGAAACTGGTCACTAGATTAAGATATAATTAATATTATAAACCAAGCAACCATGTACAAGATAAAAATAAAACACCTAAGATTTGTGAAATTTGTGGGAAATGGAGATGGCACCAGTTGTCCTACTTTTAAAGAGTGGGAGGAGAATTGAAAGAATTAGGATATTTTTATTTTATATAGAAACTGAAGGACAGGAAACATAAATTGGTATTTGCACTCTATCAGTATGTAAAATACTTGCATTCAGTAAACTATGATCTTATTTGCCTGACATATGCATGCTCAGAAAAGAATAATGACCTGAATACTTGATTTATATTAGGAATAGGCTGCAGAAAACAAGTTTCTATTAATAAGACATTGCAAAATAAGCTGATGCCAAAATAAAGGACATACAATTGTTATACCTAATTGCTATTTTCAAGTAACAAGGAAAAAGACCGAAATACCAGTTTCAGTGAAATCTCAGCCTGTGAAAATTAGAAAGTCAAAAAGAAGTGAGACCATTATAAAACAGAAGAGGACATTGAGAATTTCCCTGAAGGGGGCTGGAGTGGTAGTCCAATGGGTAGGGCATTTGCCTTGCATGCAGCTGACCTGGGTTTGATCCCCGAAATCTCATGTGGTTCCCCACACAGTGTCAAGAGTATTTGCTGATTGCAAAGCCATGAGTTACCCCTAAGCATCGCTGGGTGTGACCCAAAATGAAAAAAAAATTCCCTGGAGGTAAAATATTGCAACTACATTTTGAAAAGTTCCTATTGATTCAGGCATAGATAGTATGAACAAAAACAATTTCAGCAATCTGGACCTAGGTACATATATGCATACAACAAATACAAGCTTGTACATGTTATCTCATTGGTTAAACTTTTTTTTTTTTGTATTACACTACACACAGTACAATGATTTGGCCCTTGTCCCCTGCCTTTTCTTTATCATCCATGGCTTCCCTTTAATAATGAGCTACAGTTAAACCTAAGTTTATAACAATTGTTTCTTTTTTAATAGCCATTTTTTGGGTTAGGATTTACAGCAAACTCTTCTCAATCTGTAATATCTCTAATTTTTTAGATATTTCTTTGTTTGATTAATTTGCTTCATTTTATTTCTTCATTTTAGAATCTCTCAGTAGTTTAATAATTTCAAACTGTCAACTTCAAAGATTTCAACATCACTGTATCACTGTCTTCCCGTTCATTATTGATTTGCTCTAGCGGGCACCAGTAACATCTCCATATGTCCTGTCTCATGCTAGTAGAGTCCAAGGGATCTGCTTGCTCTAGGAACATAAAGAGCCTCAAACCATTCCATCAGGTCATGGGAATGAGGTCTATAATTGTTACGGGTATTTGGCATCAAATATGACATGGGTAGCTTGCCAGGCTCTGTCTTATGGTTCATCACCAGAGTAATTCATGAGTGCAGAGCTGGGAGTAACTCCTGAGCACTGCTGAGTGTGACTCAAAAAGCAAAAAAAAGTTTTGTATGCAAGACTTTGGGATCTCTACCAAGCACCGGAAAAAAAATTAAAAAGAAATAGGGACTGAGTGAGAAGATGACTCAAAGAGCTTCCAGGGTGTCCTGAGAATGTGGGAGCCCCCTACCTAAGCCCAGCATGGCACAGTCCATTAAGCAATATGGCAACAGTGACCCAGGAACGCCAAATATAGCAGGGTGTGGGTGCCATAAAAACAATATTTCAGTGAAACTTCCCTCCTCACTACATATGAGCTAAACAAGTAATGAACCTATAAGCTACTCCATCTTTATAAATCCTTCATTTGTGTGACTGCAAATTCAATTTAATACTCACACTTTCATAGTGTTGAACTGACTGAAGCAATATATTTATGAATCAGCTATATGATGAGAAAATCATAACTGTCAAATAAGATTAGTTTTAAAACCTCACTTAAGCATTGACAATGTCCAAAGATTATATACAAATTGTCAAAGAGTATATTTGAAGATAATTCACTTACTCTTCATTAGAGCAATTCAATCAAGCCACAAAGAAATATATCATTTCTTTTCATTACAATGGATACTATTGATTTAAAAAATTATAAGAATTAGCATTACTATTGGGAAATTAGAGTCCTAATGCATAGGTGACAATAATGTAAATGATAAAGATACATGGAAATTATGTACAGATTTCTAAAAAATATTAAGAATAAAATTACTTTTGTTATCCAGCAATACCACCTCTGTAAATATATTGAAAGCTCAATTTATAACAGGTATTTATAGAGCAGTATTTATGGCAGTACTCAGTAGTATTATTTACATAGTCAATAGGTGGAAGAACACAAGTATTTTATCCATAGATGAACGAATGATGAAAATGTGGCCCCTATGCAGTGGCATATTATTCATCTCTGAAAGAGAAAGGTAATTTTGTCTATTACAATGTGAACAAAATGTAGACTACGTAAGACTAAGTGAATTATGCCAGTCAGAAAAAAGCGATAAATACTGTTATTACACTTACATGGAGAATTTAGAGTAAATAGCTTCATAGAATATAAATTAGGATGATACTTGGCAGGTGGTTAATGATCTGGCATAGACAAAGACTGCCCCCCCCCTCCCCGGGATGAACCTAGACCACGGCAGAGCCTGGCAAGCTACCCATGGTGTATTCAATATGCCAAAAGCAGTGACAATTATGAATCACATTCCCAATGAATGGAGATGTTACTGGCGCCCACTCGAGCAAATCAATGAACAACAGGAAGAAAAGTGACAAGTGACTTGGCGGGGACTGGATAAATAAGTGAAAATGGTTACATAATGTGCATAAGAACTTCAGTTTCACATGGTGACACAATTTTGGAGAATTTTTTGTATAGCAATGTCAATATAACAGTATGAGCTGTATTATTTAAAAACTATAAATGGTTTATAATAGAAGAAATGCTCATTTTTTCTATTGCTGGAGCTTCACTCCTACCTATCCTTTACAATTTATTTAAATATTGATTAGTGGTTGTCTCATGAAAATTGAATTATCTTTTCCCCACAAAATTAATGTATGTAGTATGTCAGACATACATCTGTTTTTTTTCCTTTATTGAGGCTTAGTTCTCACCTATCCTTTTCTCTTGGTAATTCTTTCTGTATTTTAATATGCACATATATTTCGCACTTTGAGAAACACTGAGCTTTTATAACGGGTCATTCCTAAACTCTGTTCCTACTAGCTCTCATGTTTTTTGGGTCTAAGATTATTGCTTTTTCTTTGGCCACACCTAGTTGTGCTCTAGGCTTTTTAGTGGCTGGGTCTGCTAACAGGATATGGTGTTCAGAACACCATTTGTGGTGCCATGTAGCAGGATGCAAAGAATGTGACTTACCTGCTTTTCTAGCTCTCCGTTTTGACCCTCGTATTTTTATTACTTGAGGGAAAATGGTAGTATGCCTAAGTTTGTGGCAGAGAAATAGTATATTCATAGATTATCATTTCTAAATTCTATGTATTTCCTCCTTAAGTTGTTTTAATACATAAGACTCATCATTAGTTTACTAGATTACGGACAGTAGTGATTCCACATTAACAGAAGCCCACAAAACTGTGATCAAGTTAAAATATATAACTTGATCAAGTTAAAATATATAACTATATCAAAAAATAAGAAGTTTTATTTTTCTTGTTATTGAGAGAGGACACGTGCTTATATTGATCCTTGAGTGCAGAGAGAGGAAGATGCCCTAAGTTTGACCTCAACCCAAAAACAAATGAAAACCCAAAAGAATATTTTTTAAACAAAATTTTCATACTACTTGAGAATTTTGTATTCATAATTGTAGATTTCTCAGTTTTGTCTTTCTTTAATATAACTTATCTTTCCCCTTGTTCTTTGTTCATAAAAAACCTTACAGAGGCAAAGAAGATAATGGCATCACTTTACAGATCAACAGGGTATGAGAACCTGTGGTTCATGGCAGTACAGGGGAAGGAAGAAGAGCTGAGTGAGGGAAAGCTAGTGGCTGATATAGAGAGTGTTTCGGTGTGTGTGAGAGTCCTATACATTGTCCTTATTTAATAACTTTTTTTCACCCTCAACCACCATATATTAAAATAATAACAAGGAAATCACTTACTTTATGAGTCAGAAACAATTATTTCCTGTTTGTTAGTGGAATATTTCAGAAAGATTAAGGTCCTTGTTGCAAGGTATGTTGGTAATAAATGGAGAAAATTGATAAAAAATGTGTTTGTGTATTCCTTTGGACTCATACCCACAGGTGCTGAGGACTGGCTCCTGGCTTTGTGCACATAGAATGAGTTTACTAGGGGAGTGAGTGCCCTAGTAGTGCTGGGGACTCACTACTCACTACCTAGTAGTGCTGGGAACCGGATGGGATACGGGGGATCTTACTGGGTTGGCCATGTCCAAGAATGGTACCCCACTCACTGTACTACCTTTCCAGTCACCCATAGCTGAGATTTAACCCAGGCAGAATTGTATTTATGTTTCTTGATTTTGTCTGATTTTTTAAAAGTATGTTCTTTTGCTTTGGTTATGATTTTTTATTGGTGAGAACTTTAAATGTTTCTATTCTAATCACTTGATCCCTTGATCACTTGACATCCCGTTATTCATTGATTTGCTCGAGCGGGTGCCAGCAACATTTCCATTTGACCCTATCACGTTCCGGTGTAGCCTTTGGCATCTGCTTGCTTCAGGAATACGAAGAGACTCAAACCGCTCGTTCAGGGTCTTGATGAAGAAGTCTGGCCATCTTGTAGGTGGATGGCCACATGATCTTATGACGTCCTGTGGGATCCAGTCGGTAGTGGCTCTAGTCCAGCAGTCATCTCCAAATCTCATGACATGTTCAGCCCATTTGATTTTCGATGCCTTGGCAACGGAGACAGCGTCTCTGATTCTGGATCGCCGGTGGAGATCAGAACTCCGGATTCCTTCTCTCACTTGAGTGAGGCGTGATATTTTAAGCATAACTCATTCGATTCCTCTTTGGGAGACCCAAATAGCATTCTCATACTGCTTTTGTAGTGTCCAGGTCTCTTAAAGCAGGGAGAATGGTGGAGTCGAAGAGATGCTTCCGGAGCCGGAGGTTCTTTGTCCTTTTAGATATTTCTTCTATTCTAATATAATCATCTAAATGGTTCATAGTGAACCTAAGTATCTTGTATACTTTTTGTGGAAACAAAAAACAATTGATTTTTTTACTAACAGAATCATTCGTTTATTGACGGACAGAACAATGTAAGACATGTGTGCTAGTTTTTTCATTTTCATTACAGCAATGACAAGATGTGTCATATTTACATTTGAACCAGCAGATGTGGCTTCAGAACAGAACAAACCAAAACTGACAAACAAATAAAAGTAACAGAAAAGCAGTTTTAAGGAAAAGTGGGCTGCAGAATGGTGGACACCAGTGTCATAGTGATCATAAATTCCTTCATAGTCTAGTCACCTGGATAAGAGTACAGTGACTAGAATTTTAAATCCCTTGATGGTTTCAGCAAATGCAACTAGGCAGTCATCCTCAGAATAATTTTCTAACACAGTAATACACACACAAGCGCACCTCTTCATATTCTCTAGATGTCTGAACAGTTTAATTCAGCTGAATGATATGATCACTCTCAATTGCATATATACTAAGTACAGAGCCATGAGAGCTAATCCTGTGCTTTCTCTTCTTTCAAAACATTTGATTTTTTCCTCTCTACATCCCATACTGTGCTTCTGGTTTTTCTATTTGTAACTTCTCATTCATGGTATATCCACAAAGACATGCTCATTTGATAGTTCATTCCTGACTCTAGCAATATACTATACTTCTAAAATATTTCTAATTGGGCTGGAGTGATAGCTCAGCGGGTTGGGTGTTTGCCTTGCACGCGGCCGGCAGTGCCGGCCCGGTTCGATCCCGGCATCCCATATGGTCCCCTGAGCACCGCCAGGAGTTATTCCTGAGTGCAGAGCCAGGAGAAACCCCTGAGCAGTGCCGGGTGTGACCCAAAAAGCAATAAATAAATAAATAAATAAATAAATAAATAAACTATTTCTAATTAACTAGCTACTCTTCATTATCATGGTACTTATTTTATTGAATTACTGAAAACTTAACATTTTTCTACAACCCAATTCATTGGAATTTGAACACTGGCAATATATTATTCCCCTTAAAATGTTCTTGTCATGTATGACATTTACCTTATCATCATTTTTTTGATAGAATCACTTTGTGGTTTTCTCAGATTATATCAGAATCAAGTATAGAAGATCTAAATGCACCGGCTGCATTTCAAGTGCTGAATTGTTTAAAGAAAAATTGTTTTAAGAAAAATTGTATTATCATACTAAAAAGGCTTATACAACAAGATGGCATACAGTTTTGATTTGATGGCGTACAGGTGAGGTAGTTGTGTTCATTAAAATCATAAATGTATTATCATCTTGCAATTATGTTATAATGTCATAAAATTTATAGAAAAATTTCTTAAGGAGGTGGAGTGTGTGGGGATTATGTACAGGACCTTGGAACACTGATGGAGAGATTATAAACTATGGTGAATGTTCAGTTGAAGCACCATATACATGCATTTTATTATTGGAAATCACAATGCCTAAATAAAAATTAAAAAGAAATACAAAGTTTATTATTCAAAAAAAGTGAGGTTTCAATAATACTGTACATGTGGAGAAAGCCTTGCAACAAACCAGAGGACCCCCCACTCCATATTCCACATCTGGACTTATCTCTTGTCAGAACTCCACCCAGCAGACTAGCCTATCACAGCCCAGCTCGGCGCAGCCACTTGCGGCCGCGCGGTTCATCAATAAATGCTGGACTTAGAGATGACTACAAGAGTATGCTACCTGCACGGCAGAGCCTGGCAAGATACCCGTGTTTTATTTGATATGCCAAAAACCAGTAACAATTATAGGCCTCATTCCGGAATGGATTGAGGCTCTTTATGTTCCTGGAGCAAGCAGATGCCCTTGGGCTCTACTAGCATGAGACAGGACATATGGAGATGTTACTGGGGCCCGCTTGAGCAAATCGATGATGAACGGGAAGACAGTGATACAGTGATGTGGAGAAAGAAATATAAAGTTTCTATTGTTCAAAAAAGTGAGGTTTCAATAATAATTGTACATGTGGAAAAAAGTGAGTAAAATGTTTGATAAGCAGTAATTTTTTTGTTTATTTATTTATTCATTTATTTGCCTCTTTGGGCTACACTTGGTGATGCTCAGTTGTTATTCCTGCCTCCAAGGTCAGAGATTATTCCTGGCATTGTTCAGGGCACATATGGAATGCCCAGAATTTAATATAGGTGGTCACACATAAGGCAAATGTTTTGCCTGCTGTTACTCCAGTCCCAAATAGGAAATTTTTAGGAATATAGTATAATTGAGTTTTCTAACCCCTAGCTCATTTTTAGTCCCTATTAATTAAAATATATTTAAAATTAATCTATACTTGGTGGTTGCCTTTAGGTGAGTTAAATTTTTATTTAAAGATGGATTTTAATTTTTTGTTACATTTTATTTTATCTTACATCTTTAGTGGAGAAGTTACCAGAATTTCTTTTTCATTACCGAGTTTTCAGTTTATTTTCTTTCACAAACTGCTGAGCTTTAAAGTCTTTCTATAAAACTTCTGCAAATGTTCTTCTGGGAACACGGTGTTTCTACAAATTTCTGGATTGGTCTACAGAGAAACTTAAACCACAAACATTCTAATTAATAATACTGATGTTTTTATGCCGTATTAAGGGCTCTTTCGGGGTCAGGAAAATAAACATTTTTGTTACTGGATTTGGCATATCGAACACGCATCGGACAGCTTGCCAGGCTCTGCCATGCGGGCACTATATTCTCATTACTTTGTGGGACTCTCTCAGAGGGAGAGAGTAAGAAAGGCAAACAAGCAGTGCCTGATAAAATTTCAAGGCTGTCCTAGGCTGCCAAAACGAAGAAGGACTAAAATGACTGTCTGTACTTTCAATGCACGTACACTGGCAACGGAAGCATATATTGAGGATCTGATGCTGCAAGCAAGAAAGATCAAGTACGACATCATTGGTCTGACTGAGACGAGGAGGCGTCAGTCGCATCATGCTGTATTTGACACCGGAGAAGAATTGTTCCTTGGAACATGTGATCAAAGAGGCGTCGGTGGCGTTGGTGTCCTTGTCAACACGAACATGGCTGTCAACATTGATTCATTTGAATGCCTAACAAACCGAATAGGACGATTACACTTGAGGAGATGTGGTCCACTGCCAGCAATTTCTATCTTCATTGTCTATGCACCAACATCCACATACAAAGAAGATGAAATTGAGAAATTCTACATGGAATTGGAGGAGTTCTATAAAAAAGATCACACCTTCTACAAGATCATAGTCGGTGATTTTAATGCCAAGATAGGACCGAGAAGATCGGATGAAGAACTCCACATCGGGACCCATGGCCTAGAATGGAACGAACAAGGTGAGAGACTATCTGAGTTCATCATGTCCACCAAGACTATTCATGGGAACTCACAGTTTCAGAAAGCTGAAGTGAAACGTTGGACATGGGAATCTCCTGGCGGACAGTTCCACAATGAAATTGACCACATCATCTTCAATCGACGGTTTTGTCTGACCGATGTTGCTGTCGTCCCCAAATTCCACACAGGATCGGACCACCGTCTCCTTCGTGCAAAATTCTACTTCCCGCAACGGGGAGAAAAGGCTGCAAAGTTTAAGAAGAGAACTCCCAGAACGACCACCAACTGGGCTCTCTTTGGCACCATTGCGGCAACATGGGAAGATACCATCATTGATGACATCGATGAAGAATACAACCGACTGGTTCAGCACCTCCATGATTGTGCGAAGAATGCTGAGAGAGAGAAAGACACAAAAGGACGCTTGTCTTCAGAAACTCTTGAGCTCATTCGCCAACGTGGCAAGGCGCGAGCCTCAGGAGACCTAATGCTAACGTCCAAGCTTGCTAAACAGTGCAGAGAAGCGATAAAAGCAGACCTCAAAGACAGAAGAGCAGAAATACTGGAAGATGCAGCAGAAGCCGGGAAAAGTATTCGCACTGCCCGCCTGTCCTTCGCCAACTATAAGACCAAGATGACTGCCCTCCGGCGCCCTGATGGATCTATCACATCTTCCAGAAAGGCAATGGAGAAGATTATCCAGGACTTCTACTCAAATCTCTTTGATAGCCACATCCACCTGCCCACATACCAAATTCCACAGGATGGATATGTCATTCCCAACGTTCTCCCTTCTGAAATCCGACATGCCATCTCATCGGTAAAGAAGGGAACAGCACCAGGACCAGACAAAAGTCAGACCCGAACACCTGAAGAATCTGCCTTTGGTACTCATCAATACACTAGCTCGGCTCTTCACACGCTACCTGTCCGAATGCAAGGTGCCCTCCCAATGGAAAACCAGCAGGACAGTTCTACTGTTCAAGAAGGGAGACATTCATGACATCGGCAACTATCGCCCCATCTGCCTGTTGTCTGTCATCTACAAGCTGTTTACACGAGTCATCCTGAACAGGATTAGCAGAACACTAGATGAAGGTCAACCATGCGAGCAAGCAGGTTTCCGGAAAGGATTCAGCACAATCGACCATATCCACACAGTAACCAAGCTCATTGAGGTTTGTAGGGGAGTACAAGATGCCACTCTGTCTCACGTTCATTGATTTACAGAAAGCCTTTGATTCTGTGGAGACTGAAGCAGTCATCGAAGCCCTAGGCAAACAGGGTGTTCAAACCCAATACATCAAGATCCTTCGTGAGCTGTATTACGGATTCACCACCAGGATCTCACCATTCTACAAAGAAGTGATCATTGATGTCAAAAGAGGGTTCGACAGGGTGATACCATCTCACCAAAACTCTTCAGTGCCACCCTTGAGAACATCATGAGACAATTAGAATGGAAAGAAATGGGAGTGAAGATAGATGGTCGGCAACTACACCACCTCCGCTTCGCTGATGACATCGTTCTAATAACACCAAACATTAGCCAAGTGGCACAAATGCTAGCTGACTTCGACCGAGAATGTGGAAAGGTAGGTCTACAGCTGAATCTGAAGAAAACTATGTTCATGAGAAATGAACTAGTTCCAGAGGCCCCATTCACTCTCAATGGAACAAACATCTCTGAATGCAGCAGTTATGTGTACCTAGGTCGAGAAGTCAACATGATGAACGACCTAAAACCTGAGCTGCGCAGGAGGAAGAGAGCGGCATGGAATGCCTTCAAAGGCATCGAAGAAATAGCTAAAAGGACAAAGAACCTCCGGCTCCGGGCACATCTCTTCGACTCCACCGTTCTCCCTGCATTAACATACGCCTCAGAGACCTGGGCCCTACGAAAGCAGGATGAGAATGCTATCCGGGTCTCCCAGAGAGGCATCGAAAGAGCTATGCTTGGAATATCACGTCTCACTCAAGTGAGAGAAGGAATCCGGAGTTCTGACCTCCGTCGCTATTCCAGAATCCGGGACGCTGTCTCGTTTGCCAAGGCATCGAAAATCAGATGGGCTGGACATGTAATGCGATTTGGAGACAACCGCTGGACTAGAGCCGTTACCGACTGGATCCCACGGGATGTCAAAAGATCACGTGGCCGCCCACCTACAAGATGGTCAGACTTCCTTGTTAAGACCCTGAAGGAACGGTTTGAGGCTCTTCATATTCCTGAATCAACCAGATGCCATTGGGCTACATTGGCACGTGATAGGGTCCAATGGAAATGTTACTGGCGCCCGCTCGAGCAAATCGATGAATAACGGGATTCAAGTGATCAAGTGATCAAGTGATGTTTTTATGATTGTGGACATGCATAACATGAGTTTTTGTGAGGCTATAAGAAGTTGAGTTTCTAAGTAGAATATAGATTTCCCTCTCAATTCTATGTCAGTAGTGAAGTCATTTCTGGTGTCCAGTGCTTACCCAGTGAACTATAAAGAGTGGCAGATGGTCATATATAACTTTATATGCATTAATCTCTTACTAAGTGTAAGGCACTATAAGCGATCTGAGATTAAAAAAAAACAGTAGATTTCCAAATGCCAACCCTTATGGTAAATTTTTTTAAAGATGGACAGCTAATAAACAAATAAGCATATACTCTAATTTCTTTGTTTATTAAGTATCCTGAAGAAATAATACTATTTAAGGTGACTAAGAATAACATAATTACTACTTACTAAAGACAGTCAAAAGGCTATTCTGATCAAAAGATACTAGAGGCTTGAATAGAGGAAGTCAAAGATAAAGGGGAAACTAAAAGGCCAAGGCCCTAAAGCAAGAGGAATATTGGTGTGTTTGAAGGGAGATCAATATGATAGAGTGCAGTGGTGGTGGCTGGATTCATTGGAGTTGAAGATGTGGGGCAAATAAAAGAGATCATCTGTATTATTTTTACAGTGTGGGCATTAAGGAAAATTTGACTCAAAGGAAATTTATTTTTTTTTCCGATTTAATTTTATTTTATTATTTTCCCCCAAATATTATTACACCATTTTAGACATACAATTGAAAGATGCTCATGTAGAGTTTTGGTTCTACAGTGTTCCAACACCCATCCCTCCACCCAAACCCATCTCCCATCACCAATGTCCCCGCCTCCCTCCCCTCTCCCACATCTCAACTACTTGGCGGGTTCTGTATGTGATTTCTCTCCTCTTTATCTCTCCCTCCCGCCAAACTCTCCTGCTCTTCGTGGAATGCAGTGTATTAAAAGACATTACTGTTTCCACTATTTTAATGGACTGCACCACCTGGGCTTGAACTGGTTTTGCTCTGTTAATCTGGTCGTGAGGCAGTTTCCCAGCATCCGGACAGCGAAAATGGTGGCTAGTGTGATGAGCAAGTCTCATCCGGCTGCTTCCGGGACCCCCAGAGGTGACGGGCCCACTCCCAAAACCTGTCTGCCCTCCTGGGGTCCCAGAGTCAGCTGGGCCCAGGACGAGCCGAGTTCCAGCCTCCCCAGCTGCTTGTGAGCCTCTTCATGCTATCTCAAAGGAAATTTAAATCAGTAGTGATACAGTTTGATTTGTATCAAACTTCCTTCCTTCTGTCATTCCTTCCCTGTTTCCTTCCTTTATTTCCATGTGTCAATCCAGTTTTCCTAAAAATTTTTCTGAAGAGATTTTTACTTTTTCCACTATAAGGTCTTGGCTTCTTTATTGTAAAATAAATATCTGCATTGAATGTGGGTTTCTGGAGTCATTTCTACTGTATTTCCTCTGGGGAGTTTTCATATAAAGAAAAGATTGAATAAAGGCAAAACTAGGGCACCTAAGTATGAAATGTTGCACAGCATTTGATTATGTTAGAAATTAGACTAATTCTATTAATTTGACTTTAATTTTATCAAGGAAGTTAAGCATTTAAGATATCTGGATCTTACATTCTTAAGGTCAGGTTGATGATAAAAGGACTTTTTCCTCTGTAAATCTCTTTATAAGCACAAAATTCTATGGCATTCTGAATTAATAACAAGTCTACCTAAATTAGATTTAGGTTGTGGGAGGGGAAATCTTGTCTTACTCTAGGGAGGCATAGCTATTTTTATAGGATCCTGAATACTGTTAAGTACTGCACATTCAGGGTGTTTGCACAAGTAAGCTATATTAATAGGTAACTTGATAACAGATTCTAAGAACTGGGTCGTAGAGAAAATGGCCTTGTAAGTTTATCTAATAACTTGGCTTTTTTGCAAATGGAGTTAAAGAGAACATTTTTTATGTAGTTTCTCTTCTATATTTAATGACCTGGGTCAGGAAAAAAGTCTTTCAAAATAATAGTTTGTTTTCCTTTTTTTAGCTGATAGTGCATATTAACTTGTTTTAAAATATCTTCAAACCTTTTTTATTATAGTCTTTTGAAATATTTTGCCCATGGGAAATATCCACATCCTTTTATTATTCCCCCAAAATCTTTAAAGATGCTGATTGGCGCCAGAGCGATAGTTCAGCAGGGAGGAGAGGGCATTTGCTTTGCAAGCAGCTGACCCCTATTCCATCCCCAGCATTCCATATGGTCACCTCAGTACTGCCAGGAATAAACTCTGAGCATCACTGGGTGTGTCCCCCAAAAGACAAAAATAAAAGGAAGATGCTGATTCACGTAGTCATCTGATGGTCATCTGATGGAGTGCTATAAAACATCAATAATCTATAAATCATCAATCCTTACCCAGCAAGTGGGGGAGGTGGAGGTGTTGAGAAAACATTACCCAAGTCAGTAGTCCTTTTGCTCTTACAAAACTTTGGGAAAAAGAATCCTCCCACTTTGGCATTATTTATCCCTGAAATAGCAGTGACTTTTAATCTCCTTAATCACTGCTAGCCACTTGAACTTCCCACAAACAGTAACAGCTTCTAAAAAAGTTTCTAGATAAGTTAATTATATCATTCTGCTTGGTTCTTTAGAAAACCTATCTGTTCATAAAATCATTGTATTCCCCAAAATGGAATCTTCTTTTATAATCCCATTTTGACAGCCCGCCAATTTTGCTTTCTTATTTCTTCTCTTGAACCCAGACATCAGTATTAATAAAATCTTTGATTCATAAATTATTTATTCTGAATTTTCATAAATTCAGACTTGTCATCTACATAGCTATTGGGACCAAGTGAAAGACAAGTGGAAGATGTTAGTTTTTTCTTAGCATGAACCTAAACAAATAGGAGACAGGGGTAATAAAAGAGGTAGATTTCTCTTCATTTCTCCCCTCATAGAACTGCAATGAAGGTAGTATGCTTTTCTGCAAACCTTGCAGATAATCAAGCATACAGGATAAAGCACATCTGTCTGTCACTGTCACTGTCTTCCCATTGTTCATCGATTTGCTTGAGTGGCACTAGTAACATCTCCATACGTCCTGTCACAAGCAAGTGTAAACCAAGGACATCTGCTTACTCCAGGGACAGGAAGAGCCTGAAACCATTCTTCAGGTCATGGAACTGAGATCCATAATTGCTACTAGTTTTTGACATAACAAGTAAATAAAACACAGGTAGCTTGCCAGGCTTTGCCATGTATGTGGTATACTATCAGTAGAAAGCTCTCATCTCGAGCATTTACTGATGAAACTTAAAGAGGAAGGATCAGGTTTTCTCTTGGATGGAGCTCTGAGGAACTATGGAGTCTGGATGTTGAGAATGACTGACTGCATTATGTTTGGTTTGCTCTGGCTTCTGCTCGGCTTACTGGTATCAGTTAGTACCTGTCTAGAACTGTATACAATGTATAAATGTGAAAGGTCTTGAGAAGGACCTTATCCTAAAATCAGCATTCTCTAAGAATATCGCCAAGGGAGCTGTGGGTCTGGCGTGGGTGGGTCTCTCTCTTCCAGGGCAACTAGCGTGGAGGCTGAGGAAAGGGCAGCGCCCAAAACTCCATTCCAAGTCCGGCCAGCAAGGCCTCTCTCCTGCACATGAGAACAAACCCTTGGAGCAATGTTGGACTCCCCGGGGATGGCCGAGCCCTTACCAGGAGGTCAGCTCTATGGGTTGCTTCCACTTGGGGCTGGCGGAGTAGCTCAGCTGTTGGTCTGAAGTGGATGGATCTGGGTCTCTCGGGGTTGCAGATTAGCTGTGTCAAGAGCACATCAAAAAGTCATATAATCTATGCCTTACCTATTGTCTTTCCTAGCCTCCAACACTCCATTTTTTTCACCCTTCTTTTCCTTAGGCTTGCACATCCCAAGGGAACTGTCAACATTCTAATCCTTGCCTCAGGCTATGGTCTTTTTAAAGACTCCAGATTTAGAAGTATAGCATTATTAATCTCTTCATTTAGCAAAAATTGTGAGGAATAGAAAGGTTTAGAAAATCCCATTATGCCTATATTTTTATGTTGTGAAAGGTTGTACACATGATTTTTTTTTTTGGTTTTGTGGTCACACCCAGCTATGCTCAGAGATTCATATTTAGGAATTATTATTGATGGTGCTCGGGTCCCCATATGGGATGCCAGAAATAGAACTCTGGACCGGTACGGGATGCTTCAGATTGAACCCTGGTCAGTCACCTGCAAGGCAAACAAGCCACCTGCTATACTATTGCCCTGGTCACTTGTCACTTTTCTTCCCATTGTTCATCCATTTGCTCGAGTGGGTGCCAGTAATGTCTCCATTGTTGTTGCTGTTTTTGGCATATTGAACACCATGGGTAGCTTCCAGACTCTGATGTGCTTGCCAGGCTCTGCTGTGTGCCCTGGTTCAGCACACATTTTTTCTCTGATCGTTTCTGAAAGATAAAAGCCATTCTTTCAAAGATATATAGAACCCCTTTTTTATGACTTTTATGTGAATTATTTTTTTCCCCTCTGGTCAAAGTTTCTACATAGTAAATGCATCATAGATAAGTACATTTAGTGAGTGAATTAAGGATTTTGAATTATTACTAATAAGCATTTTGCAGTTTATACTATGTAATCAAGAAAAAAATTAATGGACCAGAAAAATATTTAAAAAATTAATGGACCAGAAAAATATACTTACATTACATGTGGCAGTCCTGTGTATGAACATTGTATATGTTCCCATGGGTAATGTCAGGAGTGATCATGATCACAGATCCATAAGTCAGTCTTTAGCATTGGCTGGTGTGACCCAAAACCCAGAAAATAAAATAAAATTACTTTTTTGGTCTGATGTGAAAACATAAAATTTATGTCTTGATCTACCTAGCTCTTTCTCATTTCCTGTTATCTTTGGAAATAAGAAATTTGCACAAAATACTGTAAGAGATACTTAAACTTAGCCCTTTTAGATAGATAATAAGTATTATGTGCCCTTTTAAGTCATTAATAATGAATATTTTGATCATTTCAATATGCCCTCTATTATTTAGATGTCTTAATTACATGTTCAAATTATCATCCAAATAAACGCTGATTTCTTAGCTAGAGACCATTATGCTAATGATGTAAGTATATTATAACTGACTGAAACAACAAAAATTATGTGAATATTTCTGTCCAAATAACATAGGGACAATAAAATTACATATATATTACAAAAAATTTTTCAACAGAATTTCTAATATATAATATTTTTGTGATTGACATGTTGTATTTATTCTGCAGTAAGAGTTGCAACATGATTACATCTATTTTTTAATTTTATATTATTTTTTAATTATTATTATTATTTTTTTTTTACTTTTTTGGGTCACATCTGGCGACGTTCAGGGGTTACTCCTGGCTCTTTGCTCAGGATATACTCCTGGCGGTGCTCGGGTATCATATGGGATGCCGGGGTTCCAACCTGGGCTGGCATGGGCTGGCAGCGTGCAGAGCAAATGCCCTACCCGCTGGGCTATCACTCCAGCCCCGATTTTTTAAATTTAAAAAAAAATTAAAGCTGGGCATGCTTTTTTGTGCCACACCCAGCAATGCTCAGCAGTTACTCCTGGATCTGCACTCAGGAATAACTCCTGCTGGTGCTCAGGGGACCATATGGGATGCTGGGGATCGAACCTGGTCAACGGTGTCCAGAGGCAAATGCCCTACCTGCTGTTCTATCACTCTGGCCCCTCTATTTCTTTTTTAAAAATAAGATTGCATCTTACTTTAATTGGAAAATGTAAATTAATTAAAAAGGCAAAATGTTTTTTCATTAAGTATAATGGTTACATTTTTATTTTATTTTTAATACCTGATAAGTTCAGCATTCATTTTTCTCTTTTGCTTTTCTCTCTTAACATGTCTTCCGATTGACTATTAGGATATTTTTATATCTTGTATCAGACATGGAAGTTGCATTGATCAATGTAGATTTGTAATGATGAGTTCATAGTAAATGAACTTTATCATTTTCTTCGCTTCAGGAATATATGAAAGCCATAATGATAAACTGAAGTTTTAGATGTGTCTATATCTGAATTTATTGTTGAGAAATATTTTATAAATTGCCTTTTATTACTTTATATGTTCATCTTACTAGGTAACTTATGGTTAATTTGTATATGCATATAGCAAAAAGACTATTTACATATTAAATAATTTATTAAATATATGTATATATTTATATTGAAAAATCAACTAGTTCCAGAGGCCCCATTCACTCTCAATGGAACAAACATCTCTGAATGCAGCAGTTATGTGTACCTAGGTCGAGAAGTCAACATGATGAACGACCTAAAACCTGAGCTGCGCAGGAGGAAGAGAGCGGCATGGAATGCCTTCAAAGGCATCGAAGAAATAGCTAAAAGGACAAAGAACCTCCGGCTCCGAGCACATCTCTTCGACTCCACCGTTCTCCCTGCATTAACATACGCCTCAGAGACCTGGGCCCTACGAAGCAGGATGAGAATGCTATCCGGGTCTCCCAGAGAGGCATCGAAAGAGCTATGCTTGGAATATCACGTCTCACTCAAGTGAGAGAAGGAATCCGGAGTTCTGACCTCCGTCGCTATTCCAGAATCCGGGCGCTGTCTCGTTTGCCAAGGCATCGAAAATCAGATGGGCTGGACATGTAATGCGATTTGGAGACAACCGCTGGACTAGAGCCGTTACCGACTGGATCCCACGGGATGTCAAAAGATCACGTGGCCGCCCACCTACAAGATGGTCAGACTTCCTTGTTAAGACCCTGAAGGAACGGTTTGAGGCTCTTCATATTCCTGAATCAACCAGATGCCATTGGGCTACATTGGCACGTGATAGGGTCCAATGGAAATGTTACTGGCGCCGCTCGAGCAAATCGATGAATAACGGGTTCAAGTGATCAAGTGGACATGTAATGCCATTTGGAAACAACCGCTGGACTAGAGCCATTACCGACTGAATCCCACGGGATATCAAAAGATCACGTGGCCACCCACCTACAAGATGGTCAGACTTCTTGAACGGTTGAGGCTCTTTGTATTCCTGAAGCAAGCAGATGCCATTGGGCTACAGTGGCACGTGATAGGGTCAAATGGAAATATTACTGGCGCCCGCTCGAGCAAATCGATTAATAATGGGATATCAAGTGATCCAGTGATTTATATGGCTATTTTAAGCTGGAGATTTTGTAATTTGTTGTAGTGCCTTTCATCTCAAGTAGCAAAGTCATGGGACTGATCTTGGGGAACTTGCTAAGAATTGACCTTAACTGAGGATTGACCTCAACTTGCAAGCTAGTGATTTTGCCAATGAGCCATTTCTTGCCCTCTTGATATGTGAATCTTGTGATCATTTATCAGTATTTTAATTGAAATGTAGTTTAATTTTGCTCATGCATTTCCTAATATTGTGAAATGAATCTCCATTTATTTAGTTGAAAACTACATATGAGTTTCAGTGTAGAAATTGATGTTAACTTTATATGGATAGATGCATTTTAATATTATCTGATTTAAAACAGCAGGCATTTATTTTTAAATATCATAAAATTATTTAGAAAGATATAACTACATTGATAGTTTAAGGAGTGTGAAACTCTTCTATAATAGTGTTTCCTTTAACTGAAGACAAAATGAAGTCTTTGCAAATCATGCAAAGTAGCTTTTCATATTGCGTGAAACTCCTAATGGTTCTATTTAACAGAACATAACTTAAAATTATTTAATTTCTGCTGAAAACCCACCCTTTTCTTTAGTTGCTAGTGTCATTCTATTCTCCATTATTCCCCTTTCTTTCACTAAAGTTACAGATCAAGAGTAACATTTAAACCTATCAATAATTTCGTTTTAATTTCCCTCACCCTTTTACCCTCTAGTGGCAGGGATCAGTCTTATAAGGCAAGTGTTCTATTGCAGAGCTACATCCCCAACTTTTAAATGGCGCTAATTTATATAGTGCAATAATTTTTGTTGTCTCCAGTTTAACACAGTAAATTAGGAGAGGAGGATGCATTTGAAGGATGAATGTGTGATGGGATATATTGTACTGATATGATGCTTTTGCTCTATAACCTTTGACTTTAAAGTAAATATGAGTAAGGAAAGGTGAAAGTAAAGAGAAAAGGAGACATTCAGGATTCAGTTGCAAGGCATAAAATCTTTCCTAATTTGTTTGAAGATAAATAGATAACAAGGAATTCATTCCATGAAAAATAAATAATACAGACTGTAAGGAAAGGGTTCTTAGATGAAGCTTTAGGCATGACTTGTAGAATAACAATGGAGCATTTACCTTCCAATGAGACTATTTCTTTATTCACTTGTATCACTTGTCTCCCAAATCCATCATTGTTCACTGATTTGCTCGAGCAGTTAACATCTCCATCTCCATACATCTCCATACACCAGTAACATCCCCATACGTCCTGCCACATGCTAGTGTAGCCCAAGGGCATCTGCTCACTCCAGAAACATGAAGAGCCTCAAACCATTCATTCAGGTCATGGAAATGTCGTCTATAATTGTACTTGTTTTGGCATAACAAATATGACACAGGTAGCTTGCAAGGCTCTGCCATACTGGTGGGATACTCTCATTAGTAGGCTGTCGGTTCTTGCATTTACTGGTGAGCCTTTGCAGCTGCAAAGTAGCCTAGCAAGCGGGGACACATTGGCGTTTCTCGGGTGGAGCTCTGATGAGCTGTGGAGTCCGGATGTTGAAAATGGCTGCCCTCATTCTGTGGGGGTTCACTTGCTTTTTGCATGGCTCCATTGTGATGGCGGGCCAGGGCTAGACCCCACCTTCCCTCCTGGATGTCTCATGATCAGGTGACCAAACAGATAGCCGGAAGCACCTCTGCCCTGTGTATCTGTCTCTGGTTGAAGCATACCTGGACTTGAAATAAGCCTCGCTGTAGGGTAAGACCCAACGAGCAGGACTTTTAAATATAACCAATAAAAATAACCTTTTAAATATACACCAATAAAAATAAATGAAGAATAGAAACAAATAATGAATGAACACTTGAAAAGTTGATGAATGTGATTTGAGATAACTTGATAGATTCACTCCTAATAGAGTGTGAATGATTACATATTTCCATACTAAGTATAATTTCCTATGAAGTTGTAGATTTATTAATAAGAACATTGCAATTGGTTATAAATAAAAGCTTCACTCTATTTATTTATAAATAAAAGTTTCCTTTATTGTGATAGCAAAATAGCTCTCATAACCAGTAGTCTAAAGAAAAATGTGTCTTAATTATGAAAGAGAAAATTAAGGAATCAACTCTAGAACTGTTGATTTTGTTCTTTGACAAAGCGTATAGAACTTGCATCAGCAAAAATGAATTCCTCAGAAAATATATCTCCTCTTTTTCTACTTAATTTGGCTTTGAGCTATTTCCATTTTTTCTTGTGTCACACTGGCAATGTCGTGTTGTTATTCCTGTTCTGTGCTCAGGACTCATTTCTCGTAGTACAAGGGGTTCCATTTGTGGTGTTAGGGATCGAACTTGAGTTTGCTGCATGAAAAACAAGTGCCTTATTTCCTGTACTGTCTCTTGCCCAGGTTATAAGTTCATGGTGATCAATCCAAATTCAATCTGTAACCTTAGTGTGAGGAAATCAATGAATGTAATTGTAGTTTTCTGTCCTCTGACTTATAAGAAATCCTAATAAAAAGTTGGGAGAAATTCTAAGTGAACTATGTCAAATTCTCTGCCTTAGAGCTATACCCCCAATGCTAAGTGAACTATACCCCATGGTCATAGGAAAAATTAGTGTGGAGTATTTTCCCATCCAGTTATCCCCTTAACTTACTTGTTAGTTTACTATATTTGGGCAAAAGCAAACATCTCTCTAATTTTCTATTGTCTATATCTTACACTATTAAACTTCACAATTCTATTCTACTCTATTATCTCCCATCACTTATGAAAACTACTTCATGGGGTCAATTTTAAGTCTATCTTCCTCATAGAACTTTAACTTTTTTTACTTCTTCCTTTCTTGCTCAATACACAGATTTAAGTTTCTTCTCTCTCTCTCATTGGTTTTAATTTGGGACCACACCAGCTGTTCTCAGGACTTTCTCCTAACTATGCTCAGTTTTGTATTCTAACTATATTCAAAACTTGTTCATGGAACCTTATGAGGTGTCAAAGATTGAACCCAGAATCAGCTGTGTAGAAGATAAGCATCTCAAATCGTGTACTATCTTTCCACTATGTGTTTTCTTATGTTTTCCAATATTAAGAACATTACTTCTCTACAATTACAGTTAAGATTATATAGGCCAATATAATATTTCATTTTTAATTTTCATTTCAGATAGGGGACATGGCAGAAATATATGCCAGAAATGATATAATGGGCCAGAAAATATTAAATGCAGAATGTTCTCTTTACTAAAAATTAGAGCAACAATTCATTTTCTCTTGTGTTTTAAAAAAGCATTTTTTTGTGGACCAGGAAAGACATAGTGCCAGGGATAAGGTAATCCCTGAAACCACATATGGTCCCCCAGAGCTGTGCTAGAAAATGACTCCTGAGCACAGATTCAGGAGTAAGTTCTGAACATTGTCAGGTTTGGCCCCAAAATAAAATTATTAAGTAGATCTTTTTTAAAATAAGAGAGTACTGGTGGGTCAGTGTTTGGGGAAATGGTGGGTAAGTGTTTGGGGAAGTCAGGACTAAGAAAGTTTCGGAATGTACCTGAGACTCACTTAATCTCATGGTGTGGGAGCTGGTTCATGCCATCTTAGTTTTCAGTGGTTCCTGGTTCTAGGTCTGGAGCAAGGTTTTGTAATAAACAGAGAAATCATTTCAGCCTCTGCTTGCATCTTTGTTCTTGAAGTCTCTCATAGAAAATAACTTCAGAAGACAGTAAAACAAAAATATTTGAAAAATGAATGTAAGTAATAAAAATAATACAGCCTCTCCGGAGAGTGGAGAGAGACCATGAAAAAGCAAAGACTAAATACAGGCAAAAGATATACACGATAACCTCTAAGTATATGTATTAAAATCCACAAATTGTAAGAGAAAGAAGAGAGAAAGAGAGAGAGAAAGAGAAAGAGGGAAAATAGATAAAGAACCTGCCATAGAAGCAGACTAGGGGAGGGTAGAGGGAATCAGGGACATTAGTGGTGGGAGATGGGTACTGGTGGAGGGACGGGTGCTGGAACACTGTATGGCTGAAAACCAAGCATGAACATTTTTGTAATTGTTTATTTCATGGTGGTATAATATATTATATTAAAACTGAAAAAAAATGGGGCCGGAGCGATAGCCCAGCGGGTAGGGTGTTTGCCTGGGCACGGCCAGTCATGCCTGACCAGGTTCGATCCCCGGCATTCCATATGGTCCCCCGAGCACCACCAGGAGTAATTCCTGAGTGCAGAGCCAGGAGTAACCCCTGAGCATTGCCGGGTGTGACCCAAAAAGCAAATAAATAAATAAATAAATAAATAAATAAATAAATAAATAAATAAATAAATAAATAAATAAATAAAAAACTGAAAAAAATGAAGGGAAAAATATATTCATTGTAGGGATTTGGGCAGCTCCAGAATGTAGGCCTCTTCTAGTAAGCATCATCATGACAGCTCAGTATGGCAAACTAAAGGTCAGCCCAGTCTTTCAGGTTCCAGAGGAATTACCTCATTGCTTAAAAGTATTCACAGGGCCATAGAGATAACACCGATAACTATTTGGTTACTTTATTTGCCTTGCATGAAGTTGGCGTATGCTTAATCCCCAGCACCCCATATAGTCCTTATAATGCACAGGAGTGATCCTAGAGCACAAAACCAGAGGAATGTCCAGTAGTAAACCTTGAGCACCACACTGTGTGGACCGAACACCAACAACAACAACAACCAAAAAAAAAAGAAATCACAGATATTCTTTGACTATCTTCACAAATATTCAAATAATATTATTTTAAGCAGCGAAGGTCATAGGCCAACAAATTCTTGCCTCATCTCAGTCCTTTTCCTTTTAATAAAAAAAGAAGTAATCACTATTGCCACCCAAATAACCAAGAGTTAAGTGTTGTCTAGGGGCTATTCCAGTGATAAGTTTATCTCTGAAACACTCATCTGTCTTAATCTTAAAGTAAAATCAACATCTCCTTGCTATGTGAAATATCCCTTTCCTCTTGGTCCTAGTAAACATAACTATACCTGGTCCACCCTAGCATTTTTGTTTACAATGACTATGTGTAAATTCTCCATATGTTTGTGTCTAATGTGACTTTTTAAAAAATTGCTAGCCTTTTTGATGCTGTTTTTGTTATTTGTCTAACCCCAAAGAGGGAAGAGGAGAATCCCACCAGGAGCCATAGGTTCCAAAACACTAAATTATTCTCTGGTATGATCAGGTAAAATTCCTGTTAGAGTACAAGAATACCATAATTTTTAACATTCTATCAAGTCTGTCATTTTTCTTTATGCGTATTACTATTTCTCTATCTCTGTCTATCTCTGTTTCTGTCTTTGTCTCTGGCTGTCTCTCTCTCTCTCTTTCTCTTTCTCCGTGGAGGCACAGCCAGTACTGAATGACTGATTCCTGTCTCTGCACTCAGGGAATGTTCTTGGCAGATTCTGGGGAACATATGGGATGTCCGGAGTTAAATCTCATTTTGGCTATGTGAAAGGCAAGTGCTCTAATATTGAACTATCACTCTAGCCCCTCTGTTTCTCTTTTTTAATACCTTAAGTGGCAGAGGTTCATTTGGTTGTCTCATGAATTCATTTAAAAAAAATCATTAAACCACCATGAGAAATACAGTTACAAACCCGTTCATGATTAGGTTTCAGTCATACAGTGCTCCAGCCCCCGTCCCTATTTCCCACCACCAGTGTCCCCTGATTCCCTCCCCAGCCTCTATGGCAGGCACTTTGCCTTCATGAATTCATTTAAATATGGCTTTCATAGACTGCTGTCTCAGAGTGAGTAGAACAGAGTAATTTAATTTTTATTACATTTCTAATACTCTGTAGTGTGTGCAATGCTGTTAAATTATATTCTATTATAAAAATCATTAAAGAAATTGCTGCTTCTCTTTAAACGAGATTGAGAATGATGGGTGAAACAATTCCCTAAGATACCCATAAGGAAGAAGATGAAAAGCTATTCAGTAGCACACTTAAAGCAATTCTCTATTTTTAAAAGTGAGGTAAAATAAAAATAAATATTGATCATCAAATGTAAAGCTACTAAAATTTAAATCTGGAAAAATATAATTTCTTTGAAGAGGCATTATAATGAAAATTGACTACTCTCCTATTTCAAGTCACTCAGATTTCCACATTTTCTTTTTATGGGGGCTGGAGGTTTGCTTGACTCACCCTGGGCATTTGCAGGGATTACTCCTAGTGGAGTTTTGAGTTCAGGAACCCAAGCCAGGTACTGAGTAGGTACATGCAAGGAAAGCACCTTAATCTCTATACTCTATCTCTGACACCAGGAATGTATTAGAACATACTATATGTTATTACTGTACCTTCCCCTTAAAAAATGACATATAAATGATTAATTTGTGAAGTCCCAAGTTCATTGACTGTCGATTTTATAGATTTGTATTATGTAGGAAATATAGATTTATACAGGAAATAGTTTATTCATTTTTCTATGAGTAAGAATTCAAAACAACTTAGTTATGCCGTACTAGGTGGTCAGCGATTTGAACTAGGGTCACAGCCTACTAGGCATGTGCCTTATGTCTTCAGCTCAGAACTCAAATCTTCTTTATTTTTGTTTGTTTGTTTGTCTTGGTGTCACACCAGGTATTGAGGCACTGAAGGCTCATTTTTAGCTTTATGTTGCAGGACCACTTCCGGCAGTGCTCGGGATTGAACCCTGGTTGCCTATGGGTAAAGTCCTAAATACTGTACTATCATTCCAGCTCCTCACAATTGTTACGTGCTTTCAATATTACATTTCCAATGTATGTAATATAGTTCTTTGGATCTTTAAATTGTTTTTTCAAGGGTATTGCTCTCATTATTTTGAATTTGAAAAGCAGTGGATCTTTTGTTTATAGATGCGAAAAAGAATAAAAAATTGATTTATATTATGCTTAATTTAATTTTTATGGCAAATTTTCTTTGACTGCTAGTTGCAGAATATAAAAAATAAACAAAAATAATAAATAGCTTAAACAAAATAAGCATTGACTCCATCTCACAAGATATTAAATATAGAATACTGACAATATTGATAGGGTGTAATGTCTTTGTTGTGTCACTGGGGCTTCATCTATGAAAAATGACTTCCACCTTGTAATTTTGGTGGGAGATAACAATCTAAGATGACTCCTGCAAACAACGTCTGTCAGATTAGAATTCTGAATTCTAGTCAGCATGGAGAACAAGGTAATATAGGTCACAGGCAGTGACCCTGGTTCAAATCGCTGAACCACCTAGTACAGCACAACTAATTTGTTTTGAATCCTTACTCATAGAAGCAAGAATAAACTACTTCCTATATAAATATATATTTCCTACATAAAACAAATATGTAAAATCTATAGAGAGAGAAAGAATAAAAGAGATAAAGAACTCTATAGAGGCATGTTAGGGGAGAGGGAGGGAATGCGGGACATTGGTGGTGGGAAATGGGCACTGGTGGAGGGATTGGTGCTGAAACAATGTATGACCAAAACCCAGACATAAACATCTATGTAATTGTATATATCACGGTGGTATAATAAAATATTTTAAAAATTAAATAAAAAAATGAAAATTCAGAAAATAAAATAAAACAAAAAATAAAATGAGCTTTCTGAAAAAAAATGGTCCTGTATGTTCTCTTCTCTTTTAAGGAGTTGGTTTTTTTTTAAATTTTTTTCTTCAGAACATTCACATAACAGTTCTTCTGCAGGTATGTCTGAGTGCAGGAAATGCACTCTGGGTTGGCATCTGAGAATTTAAATTTCATGAAGTGTCCTGCCCTTTCTTAACCAAGTCATCTAGTTCATTCAGTATATTGTGTTTCTGTACAAATCTTGTGTATGCTAAAAATTGCTGTACTTTGGGATATCTAAAATTTGGTATATGTTTGTCAGTAGGTGCCTAGATAATCAATTGCCAACAAAGCACCTCAGGCTCTCAGCCTGTAATGAGCTTCTCTGATAAACATTTCACATGGATTTTCATAATTTAATGTTGGGAAAATTCATTGCCTTTTTGTGTGACTCTAGGTGCAGGGAATATTTTAGTTTATGGCTGTTACCAGAAATATGATGTAGGGGAGAGACTGAACTGCAAATACTATCTTAGGAGCTGTTTTCATGTAAATGGGACTTATGCACTATGAGAAATAACCAAAAACTACAAGCAAAGGATGAAATAACCAAAAAAAATGCATGAAAGGATAAACCACTCACAATACATGGAGAAGGGGGACATCAAAGGTAATAAAATGGATTGATCTGGTATAGAACAACAGTACTACAGGTACATACTTTTCTTGCATGTGGCCAACCTAGATTTGATCACCCTATATGGTCCCCTGAGCAGGAGTAGGATTAATTCCTGAATGCATAGTCACAGTAACACCTGAGCACTGAGAGTGTGGTCCAATGTCAAACAAACAAAGAAGACTAAAGTGATGCACTCAGCAAGGAAGCAATTAAACAAAGTCTTTCTTTTCTCTTGTGGAAAACTTGGAGATTCCCCCTTATTTTTTAACAGTTTATGTGAAATGCTGCAATCCTTAAAAATATAGTTTGTTTTTATCAACCATAACTAAATATTATGCTAGGCAAAGGTGAGTTCCTAGCCTAAAGCCTGGGCTATAGTCAGTATGTGGCCCAGAGTGTAGATGAAGTGACGAACCCCTTCATCTTAGTTGGACCAAAGCCTAATCAATCACTAGGCATGCTCTGCAGCTTTCAGAACTGTGTGTGACATATGCCAGTTAACCAAGCACACACTTGGTACCATGTGTGTAGTTACTGGGTGTCTAGCAATAGATAAGTTGCCCAGTCAATCTCTGATGTTTTTAAATTCTGCACAACTTAAAAAGCTGTAATAAGGCTTTCTTTGAGGTCAGCTAATAGACACTTTGTGCTTATACAAAAGTTTCCATAAAACCTTGTTCTTGGCCATTGCTCAATTTCATTTAAGGCGAGAACAAAGAACTTGGACTTTAGAATGGTAGGGCTGATTCTTTGACGCTAGAGTTTAAGATGAGCATGACTATGTGAGTAAATTATTAATAAAATCATTTAGGACTTAATGAAAGAAGCAAGAAAGCCATCGAGGAAGGGGAAAGGTAGATAAGAGGATGGTTTTTGATGATTAGCTTCACCTTATCCTGAAAATTAATTATTATGTAAATTATTTTTTGGACTCTGTCCTCACTGGAGGCAAGGGATCTAGACTTTCAGATATACTCAAATCATTGATTGACTAAAGATCAGTGTGTTGGGGGTTAACTTCAAGACTGCCTTTGGGAGCAAAGCAACCACACAGCCCATTGACTTTGAACAGTAAGAACGGGAATACTAGGGAAGACCACAAAAAGGGATAAAGGAGGCTCTGAGAGAATCTAGTGAATACCGGTTATTTGCTAAAGCATATAAATAGCTAATTTATATAATGTGATGAATACTCTAGTAGAGGGAATTCTAGGGCACTTGGCAACAAAGAGGTTAGTAGTAATAGAGAGCTTTATGGATAAGGGAAGGCTTTCTAGTGCAGTGATTTCTGGAGGATTAAAGGGATTTAGATAGGTAATAAATGAAGTGGAAAAGGGAGAACTATCAGATCAGAAGGTACAGTCAGCGAATCATGAGCGAACTGGAGCTGTAAAATGTGGAGGAAATAATGTCTCTACCTTACTTGCTGGGACATTAAAAACAGGTAATGAATTATAAAATCAGTTAGTAAACTTTTAAAGATGTAAAATCTTGTAGGAGAGGGTAGATCTGACGTTCATTGCACTCACTATTTTATTTTATTGAGTAATATTAGTGAAGAACAAGAGAATAATCTTTACTTGTAAAACTGTAATGAACACCATCTACTCCTAATCATCTACTAAGATATGTCTTGTTAGTCTCTCAGCCTGACACCCATAAGGAGATTTGTATAAAATTCAAATACACTAATCAGCCCAGTAATTGTATTGGTTCAGTGATATAGATCTCACCCTATTTTTTTAACTGGGAAGCCTTTTTTTTTTTTCACTTGTCACTTGTCATTTGTCTTCAGGTTGTTCATCGATTTGCTCAAGTGGGCACCAGTAACATCTACATATGTCCTGTCACATGCTAGTATAGCCCAAGGGCATCTGCTCACTTCAGGAACATACAGAGTCTCAAACAATCAGGTCATGGGAATGAGGTCTATAATTGTTACTGATGTTTGGCATATCAAATACGACACGGGTAGCTTGCCAGGCTCTGCTGTGTAGGTGAAGTACTCTTTTATTTTTGGGGGTGGGATACTCTTGTAGTCGCCTCTCATTTTGTGCATTTATTGATGAACTGCGTGGCCCAAAAGCATCCTCATGAGGCAGGCTTGTGGTCAACTCTTCTGCTGAGTGGAGCTCAGATGAACTGGGGAGTGTGGTTATAGAAAATGGCAGCCCTCATGGTGTGGGGGTTCCTCTGGTTTCTTGCAAGGATCTGCTGGGATGGCCGGCCAGGGCTGAACCCGCCTTCCTTCCTGGGCACCTCTATTTATTTTTTCAATTTTTAAAATTTTTATTGTACCACCACGAGACACACAATTACAAAGATGTTCATGATTAGGATTCCGTCATATATTGCTCCAACACCCATCCCTCTCCAGTGCCCTATTCCCATTACCAATGTTGCCAAATTAATGCGCCACCATCCCAGTCTGCTATGCCTCTATAACAGGCACTTTTTTCCTTCTCTCTCTCTCTCTCTCTCTCTCTCTCTCTCTCTCTTCTCTTACACATTGTGGCTTTCCCTAAGGACATTTAGGGTTTATCATGTAAATCACTTTGTGTACATTCAATGCTGAGTTCTAGTCTGGCATTACCATTTCCTACAATTAGTAGAACACTGGTTTATATTTATATCCCATTAATGAATGCAGTCATTCTATAAATGTCGTTTTCCTAACTATAGTACATCTACATAATGGAACACTAAGCAGCCGTAATGAAATTTACCTGAAGATGGAGGGACATGAGATTATTATGCTGAGTGAAATTAGTCAGAAGGATTGAGGAGCCTTTTATATTATTATTATTATTATTATTGTTATTATTATTATTATTATTATTATTGTTATTATTATTATTATTATTATTATTATTATTATTATTATTGGACTCCAGACATGGGGCTGAGCTGCTACTGACTCTCCCTGTGACCAGCTGCTCACGAGGCGCCCGGGAGGGATGGTGGGTTCTAACCCTGGCCCACCATCCCAGCAGAGCCTCGCAACAAGCCAGACGACCCCCCCACTCCATGAGGGCCTCCATTTTCCACATCTGGACTTCTCTCTCATCAGAACTCCACCCAGCAGACCAGCCTATCAGCTCCCGGCTCATCGAGTTCCACCCTGTTGCAGTCTTTCTTAAATCCGGCTCAGGTATGCCGGTCCAGAGACCCCAGACATGGGGCAGAGCTGCTATTGACTCTCCCTGTGACCAGCTGCTCACGAGGCGCCCGGGAGGGATGGTGGGTTCTAGCCCTGGCTCACCATCCCAGCAGAGCCTCGCAACAAGCTAGACGACCCCCCCCACTCCATGAGGGCCTCCATTTTCCACATCCGGACTTCTTCTCTCGTCAGAACTCCACCCAGCAGACCAGCCTATTAGCGCCCGGTTTGCGTGGTCAGCTGGAGCGCGTTCATCAATAAATGCTGGACTTAGAGATGACTACAAGAGTATGCTACCTGCACGGCAGAGCCTGGCAAGCTACCCGTGTTGTATTTGATATATATGCCAAATACCAGTAACAGTTATAGGCCTCATTCCAGAATGGATTGAGGCTCTTTATGTTCCTGGAGCAAGCAGATGCCTTGGGCTCTACTAGCATGAGACAGGACATATGGAGATGTTACTGGGGCCCGCTCTAGCAAATCGATGATGAACGGGAAGACAGTGATACAGTGATTATTATTATTTATAATTATTATTCACTGTATCACTGTCTTCCCGTCCATCATCGATTTGCTTGAGTGGGCACCAGTAACTTCTCCATATGTCCTGACTCATGCTAGTAGAGCCCAAGAGCATATGCTTGCTCCAGGAACATAAAGAGCCTCAGACCATTCCATCAGGTCGTGGGAATGAAGTCTATAATTGTTACTGGTATTTGGCATATCAAATACAACACGGTACATGGGTAGCTTGCCAGGCTCTGCCGTGCAGGTTGCATACTCTTGTAGTCGCCTCTGATCTCCAGCATTTTTGATGAACCGCGCCACAAGCAATATTATTATTATTAATATTATTATTATTATTATTATTATTATCAATATCATTATTATTATTATTGATTTTTGGGTCATACCCCGTTATGCTCAGGGGGTTACTCCTGGCTCTTTGCTCAGGAATTACTCCTGGCAGTGCTTGGGGACCATATGGGAATTCGGTATAGAACCCACGTTGGCTGTGTACAAGGCAAATGTACTATTCACTGTGCTATCACTAGGGCCCCTGAGGAACCTTTTAAAAGGAATACAAATTAAGGTAACATTCAGATTTCTGTTGTTGGGGAAGGGGTGGGGGATAGTCAACGACACCCTATTGTGCTCTGGAACTATCCTGGCTTTACCCTCGATGGTCACTTCTGGCTGCTCAAGGAAATTTATATGTGTTGGGAATCAAGGCAAGGTCACTGCATTCAAGGCAAACACTTTACTCTCTCGATTTTCTCTGTGGCCATGGCCAGCAAAATTCACATCTTCCTCCCAAATTCATATTTGCTCCTATGTATATAGAGCCTAAGTCCTAAGAAACTGGTAGGAAACAGTCAATATCCTTACTTAACTTGTACTGCTATGTGATATACATTTTATTTTTCATTGGTCTGTGGGTCATACCTGGCTGTGCTCAGAGTTTGTTCCTGGCTTTGTACTCAGCGATCACTCCTGGTGGATTCCTGGGACCATATGTTGTTCTGGGGGTCAAAACTCCATGCAAGGCATGCAGCCTGCCCTTCCTATCCTTCAAGCCTCTGATATACTTTTGTGTTTTTAGCTAGATCTGTCTTTGATATGTCTATCAACTTTTTAACTCTTTCTTTTTCTTTCCTTCTCTCTCTCTTTCTTTCTGTTTTATTTATTTATTTATTTATTTATTTATTTATTTATCTATTTATTTTTGGCCACACTCCCCTGCTGCTCAGGGATTACTTCCATACTCTGAGATCACTCTTGGCAGGCTTGGGAGACCATCAGGGGTGCTGGGGACTGCACCCAGGATGACTGTGTCCAAGGCATGTGCGTGCCTGCCGTACTATCTGTCTGGCCCCATCTTTTTAACATTTTCTTAATATACCAATCAACTAATTTATTAAATCTATAGAGCAGCGATTTTAGAGGCATCATTTTTTAAAAATAAAATTAGAATATTCCCTGATGGACCCTCTCTGATAGTAACAATAATTTTACCCTCTCTGATAGAATATTCCCTGATGGAAGTTGGATAGATGAAAGTATTGTATGATATATAAAGATCTCCATATTGTTTCTTCAGATTAGATGGATAGTTACAGCAGAAATGTATTTGCTAAACTCTAGTATCTTTTCTTTGCATCTTATTTTTATTGAGCACATGTGCTATTTTATGAAACTGTTGCTTAATATTGTTTTATGGGATTTAAACATAGTATTTAAAGTTATGTGTTTTATTCTGACAGTTGGATTAGAAGTTGTCCCTAGTATCTCATTTCCTCTTACTTCAGAGTTATTGAATATTTTCTGGTCTTTTTTGTACCTGGGAGTGAGACTGCAAACGTGCATTGAGGAAAGGATCACAAGGCAATATTAGAACCTTGTAGGAATGATACTAATGGCATCATTCCCTTTGTCCTCCCCTACTAGACACGTTTCGTCTTTTATTTTTGCTGTTGGAAATGCATTTTATACTCTATTTAGAAGTACTTAGAGAATAGGCAGACTCCATTGAGAAGGCCCTTTTATTTTATTAAAAATAAAAGATTGATATATCTATCTTATAATCCACACTGTTGATCCTTGACAAATCATTGAAAGTTCCATAACCCAAAAATGCTTATGTCGACTGTCATACTAATTGATGTGGAACCTGAGTTGTATTATCCATACCATCTTTATATGGTTGGATATTCCCTATTTATTTTGAATTTTCCCAATGCATTTTGTATAACCATCACAGGTTAACTCATTTGGAATTAAAAATCGTGATAAATTTGTTCATTCATTTCTTAGTAGGGAGGGCACTTTCTTTATGTGTGGCATACTCTTATGTTTCCAACTGCAAATATTCAGTTTATTTCTCTCCTCCTTTTAAATATTAAAAGTTTTGTTCTCTCATTATTTGCTACAACCACTCCAAATTCCTATGTGTTCTCTTTATTAGAAAATTCTATTTATTTTCTTATTTTTTGTATTTTGTTTGTTTCTATGTTTGGGGGCCACTTCAGGTTGCACTCAGTACTTACTCCTATGCTCAGGGATTTGTTATGGCAGTGCAGGGCAAGAAACATATACAGTGCCTGCAGTTGAAGCCAATCTGCAGTGTGCAAAACAACCACTTGATCCAATGCATTATATTGTTGACCCTTGTTCTTTTGGTCTTAATTTAAGAAAATATGTTTAATTCTTAAATTACAAGATACCAGGTAGACCCATAATTTTACATTTCTTATACATATTTCATGTTTACTGCTCACCACTCTATGCTTTTCTAATATTTACTTCTAACATCCAATTTTATCTGTTAAGTGGTTAGAATATACTTTAGCTGTTTCTGATTATTTTATTTGTATTCAGGTGGATTTATTTGAAAGTGAGGTTCACTGTATCACTGTCTTCCGCTCATCATCAATTGGCTCGAACGGGCACCAATAACATCTCCATATGTCCTGTCTCATGCCAAGTAGAGTCCAAGGGCACCTGCTTGCTCCAGAAACATAAAGAGCCTCAAACCATTCCATCAGGTCATGGGAATGAGGTCCAAAATTGTTACTGGTATTTTGCATATCAAATACGACACGGGTAGCTTGCCAGACTCTGCCATGTGTGTAGCATACTCTTGTAGTCATCTCTAAATCCAGCATTTATTGATGAACTAGCCAGCCGCAAAGCAGTTCACAGCAAGCAGCCGCGTGAGCCGCTGTGATAGGCTGGTCTGCTGGGTGGAGTTCTGATGAGAGGGAAGTCCGGATGTGGAAAATGGAGACCCTCATGAAGTGGGTTGTCTGGCTTGTTGCAAGGCTCTGCTGGGGTGGCGGGCCAGGGCTAGAACCCACCATCCCTCCTGGGCGCCTCGAAGAGTCTGGGCACAGGGAGAGCCAGTAGCAGCTCTGCCCCATGTCTGTGAGTCTCAAAGTGAGGTTATTTGTTGAATATTTACACCCTACGGATACTTTTCTTCACATTAAAATTAATTTGACGAATCTCAGCTGTCAGATCCTAAGATATAGACTGTCCACTCTTTTTTAGTAAATTTGAATGCTGTATTCAGATTTTCAGTGCTAGAGATGAGAATCCTGCATACTAGTATACCGCTCTAGGTTTTTTGGTTACAATTAAATTTAGTTGAGCTTCTGGCACATACACAAAATCTCCCAAAATTGTATAAGTAATACCTGTAAAGTGATACTTCTTGGTGGCAGAGATTTCATATTTCTTCTTTTTTTTTAACCTCTGTTTTGGTTTAATTCCAAATCTACTCAATATAGCAGTCAGTGGAAATGTAAAAAAAATTAGTAAAATTTTGAGTGCTGCTTCTCTCTAAGGATATCCCCCTTTCAAACACTCTTTTAAGCATATAACTGAATGGATCAGGTGGGAAATGTCTCTTTGCCCTAGGTAGTCATGTACCTGATGAGTTATTTGGGCCTAAGTTACTATGGAAGATAGGTAGAGTCAATTTAGGGGAGTGATTAAGCTCTACTACATTAGGACATTTTGTTCTTTTTGTCTGTAGTTCTATATGATTTTATGTTTTTGGATTTTGAAGTTAAACTATTTTATCAAAAAAATGTCTTAATCTTCTTTTCTCAATTAGATGTATAATTTGGTAAGTGATTTCAGAGTTTAGATTTGTCTAGCTGTGGTTCAGGAACATCTCCTTTGAGTATTTAATTTCACAGAGTAGAATAACAACTAGGGAAACTTTCCAGAGTGATTCAGCTTGTTTATCTTTACTTCTCTAGTTTCCATTTTCTATGTTTTGATAAATATTTTTTGTCTACTTCTTATAACTTACTTATAGGAAAGCAGCTATTTGCTCTGGTAAAATAAAATATCTCTAAGAATTGTATTTTATTTTTTTCGAAAGACTTTCAATATCTTAGAATGAATCAATACTACTTTCATGTGTTATCGTATGTAATTCAATAAATATTAGACTATTTTGGCAGACATACACGTGAATGTTTTTATATAGATGATAATATTCTTTTCCATTCCTTATTTTTTGTTTTTATTATCCAGTGTTACATTTTATTTTTAAGTGCCTGCATTAAATTCAATTTCAGTCAAACAATTTGTAATCACTACTCAATACTATATTAATCAATACTATATATGTTAAGTATAGTATTCCCAATGGTATACTAATATATGCTTATCTGTATGCTTTTGCTAGTTTTTTTTTTAATTTAATTTTTTGGCTTTTGTGGCAGTGGTTTTCAGACAGTGATGCTCAGGGCTTACTTACTCATGGTTGTGTGCTCAGGGAAACTCCTGGTGATGTGAGAACCATCATGGGGTTCTAGAGATTATCTTGGGTCAACTGTGTAACTTGCACAAGTAGTTCTTATGCCTTTTGGCCACTTTATTTCTTCCTTGAGGAATTTTTTATTCATCTCTTCTCCCACTTTTGATGAAGTTGGTTGCTTTTTTCTTGTCAAGTTTTACTAGTGATTATATATATAATATATGTATAATATTATATAAATATATAATATTATATATACTATATATTATATATGTTTGTGTGTGATATAAATCCTTTATCTGATGAGGGCAATTATTTTCTCCCATTTTTCCTAGTACTCATTTCCTTTGAAGTACATAAGTTATTTAATGCAGCCCTATTTTTCTTTCTTTCCATTTGCCTGGTCAGTGGCATTTCATCTTTAAATATGCCTCTTTGTTTTAATATCATGGAGAGTATTACCTATATTTTTTTCCTGTAAAACTTATGGATTCAGGTCTATATCAAGGTTTTTAACACATTTTGATTTGATTATGCATGGTGTTAGAAAGAGGTGTAAGATCTTTGTGTGTGTGTCTATTTGTGTCTGTGTGTACATTTGTGTGTCTTTTTTGTGTGCATATGTATGAGCAACGCTGTATTTAATAGTTCTTTGCTCCTCTATTTTTGAGAGCTATATATTTCAATGTGTTCCTGGGGAAAAGCTAAAGGCTTGGCCAGCACCTGGTCATGTCCTACATAGCTCCCAGGGCCTGCTCGCCATGCAGGCGGCCGGGCTTGCTGGACTCGAGCAAGGATTGGGGGCCTCCACCCAGTCCCCAGCTTCCAGGCTCAGTGGGTGTGAGCCTGAGCTCCAGCCACCACAGCCAACCGCCGCAAGACAGAGACTCCAGATCCACGGCTGCGCAGGTGTGCGCGGTTTAATCTTAGACTCAATATAATTTAGCACCAGGTCCTTTCAGGATCTTTCTCATTTGTACACTTCAATGATCATTCTATTTGAATCAAACTAGAGAGTTTATGGGGAATGAGGAATTATGAGAGACTCACACACACACACGGGGCAGAGCTGCTACTTGCTCTCCCTGTGCCCAGCTGATCACGAGGTGTCTGGGAGGGATGGCGGGTTCTTCAGTGTGAAACTTGCCACTGGGGTGAAGGTGGAGTCGCATAGAAGAGTTAATGGAACCCTAGAGTAATATGTATTACACCCTGTAAGGAGCAGTATTCTTTTAAGTATAGAGCTTAAAAGAAAAATTGGAAGAAGGCACCTGACACAGAAGCAGGCTAGAGTGTATAATAGGGATATAGGGCATTGATGGAAGGAAATGGACTCTGGTGAGTGAATTGTGAGAAGTTTGTATGCCTGAAACCTAATTATTAAAAAACTTTGTAGTCATGTTAAATCAATACAAAACTATATTTTGTTTATATTGAATTATTTTTTCAATGATTTTATGAATGGCATTATAGAAATTCTGAAAACAAAATCTTCAAATAAGTAATTGATGTGTGTGGGGTGTGTGTGTATGTGTGTGTGTATGTGTGTGTGTGTGAAACCAACCTAAATAACAATCTTTGTTGATGCTTGCTCAGATCAGGTGGACCAAAACAGCAGGAAGTGCCTCTGACAGATTCCAAGACTCAAGTGTATTCAATGAAACTTTGAGGATTACAAATATTCAGCGACACCAAGGTGGCCGGTATTACTGTAAAGCAGAGAATGGTTTGGGGTCCCCTGCGATAAAGTCAATTAGAGTGGATGTCTACTGTAAGTAAATTTCTCAGGAAACTGTTTATAAGTTTACTGTGAATTCTATTCTACAACTTGTGTGCTGCTTTTAAAAGTATATTAAGAAAGACTAGGGTTTATTAAAAAAAAACTAGTTTGTTTATTTGAGAATAAATAATGTAGATGAGGTTGGTTCATCTAATATATTTTGAGAAGAAACTTTATTAGGGTTTAAAAAAACAGCTTTATGATTGAATAATACATTTATTATGTATTACTGAAATATCAAAAAGCATATTAGCTTAAAAATGAAAATTTTATTATTTATCTTAATAGCACTAATAACCATTAGTGTTTGTATGGATATATTTCTTATTTTTATACACAAGCGTATGAATTTATATTTTTATTTGCATGAATATTAACATACATTGCACAGCTACTTTATTTATTTAAGATATGTGTAATTTCACCTATTCTTACTTTTACTATACTTAATTGCTTTCGCCACACCAGACAGTCCTCAGGGGACTCCTGATTCTGTGTTCGAGGTTACTCTTTGCAGTGCTCAGGGTCCTGGCAGTGCTGGAGATAGAACTCAGGCATCCTGTGTGCGAGTCATGCACTGTAGACCATTGAGCTCTCTGCAATATTTTTAGTTTTAAATGAACAGCATATGAACTAAACTTACATTAAATTGCTTGTGATTGACAGTTCTGTTTGGTTATGATTATTTAAAGAAATCCATGATTTGAGCTATGCTGTGCCACTGGAAAATGTTTATCGACTTATTTTTTGTTGTTAATCTCATTTTTTCCACTTTTGACATTAGCTTATATATTTTAAAACTTCTTTATATATTTCATATATTTATTTATATATTTTCAATATACCACAGGCTTAATTATTTTGAAAAATATATTATGTGGTTTAAAAAGTCAAGTACAAAAGTGATGCAATTACATTTTAAATAACTTTCTAAAATGTGTTCTCTCTTTTCACTACTGGGTCTTCCCAGTATTATTACGCATCATACCCCTCTGTTCTGTTTCAGACTCTTATTGAGCAGACTTAGGTGCATCTTAGTACTTCGCTCATGGTGCTCACTTTGCTGCAGTGATAGCAACATTCGCTCCTGTTTGTCCATGCCCTATTCTTTTTTAAACACTTGTAGTCACCTTAGAAGAAGTCATGTCTCAAGGTTTTAATCCTGTTTCCTTCTTTTAACTGCTTCTGGGATTTTCTCCATATTCTATTTCGTTATTTATAGACCACTTTGGGACCTGTGCTGGGGTAATTCCTGACTCCACACTCAAGGATCAATCTTGGCAGTGCTTGGGGGACCTTGTGGGGTTCTGTGATCAAACATGAGTCAGCTAACGCAAGTGCCTTCCTTCTATATTATTCTCCATGAGGACAGAGACATTACATTATATGATCTCTCTCACATCCTTTAAGTGGCAATTGGGTAGGCAATTGGCCCTTCAGAATTGCCGAAGGGCCATTCTAACAGTGCTTATATGACCATGAGGTGCTTGAAATTGAATTGGGATTGGCAATATGCAAGGCAATCACCTTAACACTGTTACTATTTCTTGCGCCCTAAGATCCATTATATAATTTTCAGTAATAATAAGACCATGACAAATGAGGCTATAAAGATAGCCAAAAGGGTTAGAATGCATGCTTTGCTTGCTTTAGGCACTGATTTTAACCCATAGCACTTCATGACTTCTAAGTACTTCCTGGGTGGCCCTTGTGAATTCTAGTAATGCTGCTGAGTCCAAGCAATATCACAAGTCTAGGCCTCAGCATTGCTCCTGAGAACCCTCAAAAATTAACTAGCACATTAAAGCTATGTTTATCCCTTCCCCCTGCTATGCTTCCATTGGGAAAGATGGTCTTTAAATTGGTTTATAGTCTTAAAGATTTGTATGTGCTTAGATTTTGATTTGATGCTGGACTGCATGATAAAATCGATTTTTTATAAGCTATAAAGTAGTGAACAACTTTATTTTGATACTTCTGCTTTAACTATTTTAGAAATTGCTAAAATATTAAGAATATATTTTTGCTTACAGTCATATATTTAGTACCATCACCTACACTGAATGTTTCAATTTCTTTTTTCCAAAGTGGTTCTGCTATATACTAAAATATAGACTTGAGTTTTTGAAACAAAGGCACAAAATGGAAAGCCATCTATTTGTGGCAATTATATATAGGGAACAACAAAATGAAACCTATTTTGACATATATTTTTAAACATTGTAAGAAGTAATGTGATAATTTAGCTTCAAATTCTGTGTGACAACCTTCTAGATTTTAACAAAATCTACCTGAAATAAAATTGAGTGCTACTACTGCATTATTTTGTGGAGTTATAGCTTCAGAGGAGAGGAAATTGCACTCTGTCTCTCTGTCTCCATCTCTCTCTCTTGCATGCTTGTAGGTATATATATATACCTACACATATACATATAAGTATATATAATTTATATAAATATGTTTGTAAAATACTGATAAAATCAGTTGAGTATTTACTTTTTTTACTTTTTTAATGGTTGTTTTAGAGGCATACCACTTGTGCTTATAGCTTACTCCTGACTTGGTTTTTAGGATTTCTCCTCAATGTGTTTATAGGACCATAAGCAGTGATGGGGATTGAATCAGGGTAGATTGTATGCATGGCAAACACCATAATCTCTTTACAGTATCTATGGCCCATAAATGATGTAACATTGAAAAAGAGATACTTTTGAAATTTGTATGAGATTGTATGAATATTTTGATTGTTTCAGGAATATATATTAATATAAATTAGCATGTATTTCCCTATAATTTCTAAAATTTAGGTAGTACAAAATTGGTCACATAAGTTTTACAAAGTAAATGAATATGAGGAATATAGGATAAGTTTAATAGAGATATCAAAAGACTTTTCTTTACCCAAGGAAAAGCCATTGTGTAAATTATAAAATAAAGCTTCATATACAATTAGAAATAGGAAGATAAGCTAATAATTGTTAAGGGAACTATTTAAAAGGTCTTCTCTAGGGAAATAGAAATACTTAAGGTTGTGTTTTGTGTAATTATTTGTTTTTCTAAACTGTGCATATATAATTTGACTTTTTTAAAAGTCATAAGATATCTTTTAAGGGTTTTGTCTTATATGAGTTATAGGAACTTATATTTAAGTTTCTATAAATCAAAATTCATTGTATTCTAAACATTTATTAAGAGCTTTTTTTTCATACTCTGTGGTGAGTCACACAATTTGCTTTCCAGTGTGTATAAAGTATAGAATGCTATAATTTATTAAGTGTGTAGTGATAAAATGTCTAAAAGAGTATATGTACCTTAATTAAATATCATTCAAAGACAAAGTAAATGCAAATCCTTGGGAAAAATTATACTTATAGACCTACTTGCCTCAAAGTTGCCCCCAAAACTTCAATCTACAAAGCACAGTAATTCCGTATGCTAAAACAAGGTGTGTCTGTAATAAAATACCTTGTTCTATGTCAGTATTTGTGAAGTTATGACAAGTTAACATCTTAGCAAGCAACAGAAAAAAATACCAGACCAGTCAGATGCTATAAAAGCACAGTAGCATTAAGCTCAATAGAGCGGTAAGCCATATGTGTCCCACAGTTTGTCAACGCCACAGAAAAGAAATTAAGTGAATCATAATTTGGGAAAACAATGTCTAGAATAGTAGTTTTTATGGAGGAATTAGGCTAATCAAATGGCAGATGGACGTCTACAATATTGTCAAAAATTCTATGCCAGATTTTCCAGACCTGGAGAATGGTTTTTGTCACTGGTATAAGATATAAAAAGGAAATGATAATATCTGTACTGCAAAATTTCAGATGAGACAGCATTTTAATGTTCCTGCGTGGTTTCTTTTGTCTTCTTTTTAGAAATGATAATTTCTAATCAAGAGTCCTATGATACATATTTGGAGGGAAAATCTTATTAAACATATTTTTAAGTGGGTTTACAGAATTTCAAATGCTCTCACTCAGATATTTGTATTGCCTTGAGATTCTTGAGAACAGACCATTTCCGAGAATGTGTTCACCTAATGCTTTCACTTATTCTCAGCCATGACTATTGCTCACAGGGTAATAGAGGTCACACAACTTTAAATGTTAGGGTTTGATTAAAACTTATTTTTAATTCAAAAAGAAATTAGATTCAGAAGCATTAGCTTAATGAGTTTTTATGTGTGCCAATACTGTTCACACACTAGACTTATCTTTTTCAATATCCGTTAAATATTTTGAAGTCTTCATATATCTGAAACATATTCCCCACTTTAATTTCACTTAGATAGAGTGTTGCATTTCATTATATTCTCAATAAGCAGTGACTCTTTTTTTTTGCCCTTGTCTGTTAGATTTATTTACTACATTTTCACCTGAGTAAGTAATGGGAAATTAAAATGACAAGTTATCAATTATTTCCCATATACAATGTTTCTGTGTTTTAGAAAGAATTTTAAACCACACACTTGAAAGATTATTGAAAATTGGTTGTTTTAGTTTATATTTATTGAAGTCGTGACATGCCTTCTCAATCAGAAAGTTTTTTAAAGCGGATTGGAATGAATAATGAGAATTATGGTAGCATGGCAAACCCTGGAAGGAACCTAACTGCTTAAAATAATACCATGAAGCCCATTTTCTTATTAACCACTCCTCCCCAAAAGCACTAGCCTTGCATTTAGACATTCTTAAGAATTTTTGATGTGATTGTTTACAATGCTTGTTAAACTGAGTTATTTTTACCAAATTGCAACATTAATACATTTTTAAGATAGAATTTTTCAGTTTTGTTCATGCTACAGTTTAAGAATATTTCTTGAGTTTTTTTTTTTGTTGGTAGCACATGGCCATTCTAATTCCAAAATAGTTGCTGATAAAAATATTTCAAAAATAAAATCATGGTTAAAGACCATGTCAATATGCTTCACTAAGGAATCATTTTTAAATATTTTTATTATGTCACCGTGAGATACACATTACAAAGATGTTCATGATTGGGTTTCAGTCATACACTGTTTGAGCATCCATTTTTCCATCAGTGCCCTATTCCCACCACCAGTGTCTCCAAATTCCCTTCCCCCTCCCCCAAGCTGCCTATATCGCAGGCACCTTTCATTTTCTTCTCTTGCTCTCTCTCTCTCTGTCTCTCTCTCTGCCTCTCTCTGTCTCTCTGTCTCTCTGTGTCTCTGTCTCTCTCTCTGTCTCTGTCTCTGTCTCTCTCTCTCTCTCTCTCACTTCTCTCACAGGTTGTGGCTTGCCCAGCAGACATTTAGGGACAACCATGTAAATCCCTTTGTGTACAAGGAATTCATTCTTAGTGAATTGAATGCATTCTGTCTTGCATATGGACAGACAGATAAAAACATATATCCTTTTAAACTAAGTGTCTTCTGATCCAGGTCTTACACAAAACATAATTAACTTCTCCTAATATATTTTCACTAACAGGCCCTTTGCTAAGTTTTATATATTTGTTCAATTTGGATATAATATTTGTAGATTCTTGAAAAATTTGAGGCCATGGTTCTTAATCTCACTTATATTGTGCATAAGTTTTAAGTATGTATATATTTGTATATTATATAAATATTTTATTTTATCATATAAATATAATATGTATATTTGTCTATTGAGTCTTCTATAGACTTGTTCAAGGATTACTCCTGGTGGTACTCAGGGGCCAAATCAAAATCAGCTACTTGCGAATCAAGCACCTTAACATATATGCTATCTCTCTGGCCCCTAATAGTATTCTTTGCAGGGGGTATTCAATATTATTTTAAATAATTTACAATACTCTTTATGATAGGGTTCCCTACATAAAACATTTCAGCACCAAATCCTCCAACCACTGCGTCTGCTCTCCTCCACCATTATTCGTATGTTCCCCACCCCTAGCAAGACCTAGTTTTGTTTCGTATTAAAGATCCTTTCTCAAATTCTGTTTTTTTTTTTTTTTTTTTGCTTTTTGAGTCACACCCAGCAATGCTCAGAGGTTACTCCTGGCTCTGCACTCAGGAATCATTCCTGGCGGTGCTGGGGGACCATATGGGATGCCAAGGATCTAACCGGGCCAGCATGGGCCAGCCATGTGCAAGGCAAAGGCCCTACCCGCTGAGCTATCGCTCTGGCCCCCCATTTCTGTTTTTTTGGGGTACTTTTTCACCTACTTTGTTTTTCTATACCCATATAAAATGGAATTAATTCTGTGCCTATCTTTCTTCTCTCTAAGTTCACACAGCGTGACACTCTCTAGATCTATCTACATAGCAGTAATTATATCATTTCAACTTTTATTATTGTTGAGTAGTATTCCATATGTGTCAGTTTCTTTATCCAATAACTGTTCTTGGGCACTTGGGTTGTTTCTGGATTTTGATTATTGTAAATAATGCTACTATGAACAAAGCGGTATATGTTTATTTTCAAATTAGTGCTTTCTTAATATTGAAATAAATACTAGGAATTAGAGCTGCATATTATAATATTGGAGACTTCTCAAAAATCTTAAGCTTCCATTTGATCCTGCAACACTACTACTGGGCATCTTTCACAAGACATGCAAAAACAGGATCACAAAGGATATATGCATGACTATATTCATCATTACTTAAAAATTACTTAACACTACTTTGCAATACAATAATTATTATGTTATTTTAAAACATTGATTAACATAGCCAAGATCTAGAAACAACTTAAATGTCAAATGGAATAGCATACTGCTCCACTATGAGAAAAAATGAAATCTTGTATTTCTCTGCAATTCGGATGAATTTGGAGGATATTAAACTAAGTCTACTCACTCAGAAAGAAGACAAATTATCTCACTCATTTGCTCAGTATAAAGAAAGAAAGCAATATGCTCCAATGGAGTCTTAACATAGTAGAGCTGAGATCTGAGGGTGCTTGGTCATTGGAGATCTTGAGATGATGGTAGAAGGGTCTTGGTACTCTGGTGGTGGTTATGGTGTAGCAGTACTGCAAATACAAAGAGACAATATTGTATTTTTTTAAAAAATTAAAATAAATATTAAATGATGGAAAGAAAAAAACCGGAGGTAGTGGGAGAAACAAAAAAGTAAAATAAAAAGAGAATTCTACATGAAATTTCCTTAAAGCAAAGTAAATGTCAGTCAAGCTTATTACTGTTGAGTCAGCAAGACAATGGAGATTGAAATTCACTATTCCTACTTACATTCAGTTCATGAACCTTCTGATTCTAGCTTTCTTCCTGCAGACAGTCTGATGTTGACAGTGCGATAATACATACACATTTCATCACAAAAAAAGATGCAAACTATAATTTACAACTAAAGTAAACTGATAAAATGGGTTGAATATGAAAAATAAATAATAGAGTATTTAATCAGATTAATTTGCTCACATGTTTTGAAGTCTAGTAAATTTGGAGTTGTAGCAAGAGAATAAACTAAAAGTTGGAATAGTAACATATTAATGACTTAATTGTTTAGCATCAAAGGCCATTATATGGATATTATTATTACTTTATATATTTAGAATGTATACTGTTATCTAATTTAGATTTATTAACTTCAAAGAAAACCTTGTAGAATTGCTTCTTTCATTATGTCTCTTATGAGTCAAATTATATTTTGAACTATCGGTGCTTGATTAATTTTATAGGGCAAGATGGAAAGTTTCTCATAGAAATTTTAAAAGAACCATTAGATTTATACAACATAAAGAGCTAAAAAATAATATGATTTTTTCTTACCAATTCTAAGTAAGATTTTACTTTATTATCTTTCTCTTTCACAGTCAAAAGAATAAGGCTCCTGTCCGTCTGGCTATGGATACAAGTGAAAGCATTTTATCTTGTCTAAAGACTTATAGTCTCAAACACTAGCTCTGTTTTCTTCATTGGGAGAGAAATTCAATGAACATTTTGGCATCTAAACCATACTGGTGTTTTAAGCACTTGCATTGAAAATAAAATACAGAAATCTAAACCTTGTTAGAGAACAGTGCAGTGGTTTGTGGGGTTTGTATATTTTTTCATGGTTACTTAAATTTGTCACCAAAGATTTTTTGCATATAAAATTTATGTGTTTTGAAGTTACTATGATACAGATACAGATTCAAGACATCCAGGTGGCTGTGAATGAAGTAAATAAAAGAATCACTCAATTTCAAACAATTATCAGGCATCTACCTGTAATAGTTACATTCAAAATGTGGAATGAGCATGTCAAGAAAAGTTGTTAGACATTGTTTGCAATTTCCAGAATGAGAGAATATAATCATCCATCATTTTTTGTAGTTCTACCTTTACTGTCTTATTCAAGTTCCTCATCATCTCACACCTGGTCTCCTAAGATCTCCAGGACTATATGTCCTCTCTTCATATTTCTCTCCTTTAATTTATTCTCCAGCTCATTATGAGAGAAATCTCTCTTAAATTCAGGACTCATCATAATATGTGTAAGTTTAAAAGATTGCATATATTCTATATTTTTATTAGTAAACATCTAAATACTTTCAACTTTTTTCCTCCAATTTTTCTGAAACAGATCATCCTTCCAAATTAATACCATATATTCTCATCGCCTCTCTGCTCCTGCCTTTCCTTTTTCCTTGTGTGTTCTTGGTGACTAGGTCTCCTTCTGCTGCCTGAAAAGCCTGGACTTTGGTTTTCACTATGAGCTCTCGATCTACTATATGCATTCTCTTCATTTCGAGTTTATCTAATTCCCAGTCATCAATCATTAATAGCTTTCTTGGAGACTACTTTGGACTCTTTTTTTCTTCTATCTTCTTTCCTGAGTAGGATTACTTTACTTTCTAAATTTTGTACATCAAATATTTAGTGCAGTCACCTGCTTCTTTACATTGCATGTCCACAGTATATTTTTTGAAACCTTGAGGCTATTCACACTATGTCACAGTATTTCATATTTGAGAATGGTTATAATATTTTTCATAATATCACTAGTGAGATCTGGTGTACCACCTCATGATGAAAAATATTAATACTTGTAGCTCTAGCTGTACCCTGAGTCATGTCAAATATGAAATGAGATCATTGAACTCTAAATAGCCTCAAGTCACTTGAAGGCAGTATTTTCCTCTAAAATGATTTGGGTCATGCAAGATTTTGCCTCCAATAAGGCTTTGGAAAAGTTTTCCCCCCTTTTTTTGATAGATTTTATTCAGACTTGAGAATTGTGTGAAAGAAACTTTGGAGATAATTATGTCATTATGTACCTCAGATAGCAATGGTTAGTCTATATGCTCACAGGTGTTATGTGTGATTCATTTCTATCAAGTTTTGAGTTTTAAAGGTCTTACATGTACCTAATGATTAGGTATCATTTTATTTCTTTAATTAATAAATTACTGCCCAAATGAGAGACCTGAACTTTCCATGAAATACAAGAAACATGATTGGGGGTTATACTTTAATTGATAAAAGATACCTGCAGATTGAAACTTACTTAATCTTATCTATATTAGAATATCCATTTGAAATTTTATTTTTATTGACTCGCTATGCAGAGACCATTATAAAGCTGTTCGAGATTGAGTTTCAGTGATACAGTGTTCTAACATCCATTTTAATTTTTATCTTCATACTTCCTTAAATTAGTGGTTTCTTTTTTTATGACCTCAAAATCCTTGTAAACAACTATATATCTGAAATTAATATTGGTGAATCCCCATTTTTATCATAACAATAGCAAATGAAAAAAATTATATGTAAACACTATAATCTTTTTCACTCATAAATATATGTTTTTACTAATAAAACTTAATAATATTCTCAAAGCAAGGATTAAAACAAGAAAATGATACTTGGGGATGTAGGTCAGAGGCAATGCCCAAGCCTCACCTGCCTGAAAGCTGGAATTGAACCAGGGCACAATGGAAAAAGATCAACACACCAAAAGGAAAACAGTGAAAGGAAACTATTACACATTTCTATATGTTCTATGGGGAAAGAATATGGAACAGTGTGCTAACAATTGTTGAGGGTACTAATGCCAACCTAGAGCTGAGCATTAAATAGAGGCAAAAAGATACACATGACAACCCTTTAATGTATGTTCTGTAATCCATGGTCTGGAGGGGAAGGAAAAGAGAAAGAGAGAGAAATGGAAAGAAATCAAGAACCTGCCATGGAGCAGGGCTGGGGGAGGGGGAGGGAACCGGGGACGTTGGTGGTGGGAGATGGGCACTGGTGGCGGGATGGGTGCTGCAACACTGTTTGACCAAAACCCAAATATGAATTTTTTAATTGTATATCTTTGTAATTTTAAAAATAAAAAATTAAAAAAAAAGAATAGTAAATAACTTGTTTTATTCATAGTGGAGAGAAGGAAGCAACATTGGTGGGTGGAAATTGAGATTCTATTTCCTCTCTGGAGAAATAGAATGAAGAATTAATTTCAATGATAGACTGACATCTGGGAAACAATACTTTGGAGAGTATTGTGAAGTTATACATGATATAACATTCTGTATAGTGACCAATTTAGTGTGCCTTTAACTAACAGTCACCTAGTGACTTTTCTATGCAGACCCAGTCTTGGGAATAGGGTGTTCAATAAAAGCAGCGCAGTTAAATCCATCAGTAGAGTATGACCTATCATAGCAGAGTTATATACTTGCTAAATAGCTAAAATTCAAAGCCACAGTTGAACAAACATAGTACCTTCTCATTTTTTCTGCTGACTATGAGACTGATGAATTATAAATTATTAGAGAAAATTTTTCTGTCTGAAGTCAAATTTTCTCCTTTCTAAATGAATAGATTTAACATATAACATCCTTTATTACCCCAAAAAGTGCATTCTTTGACCCAGAAAGATAGCATAGGGGTTAAGACACTTGCCTTCCATCCCATCAACACAGGCTTGAATCCAAGTTCCATGTGTGGTACTTTGAGTATCCCCAGGATCACTCCTGAGCACAAAGTGAGGAATAGGCCCTGAGCACTCTATGTGATCCCTAAACAAAACAGTTTTAGATTCTTTCATGTTGATTTTTTTTCCGTTGCATTCGTTCTTCAAATTAAGTAGAAAACAGCAAGAAATAATTTGAATGTCTGCTTGGGTAAGAAAAAATGTAATATCTAATATGTATTTCACATTTTTATAAGAACAGTTATGAATACTGTACTATCTCTTCTGCCCCTCTTCACTATACCTCTGTCTTCCTGTAGATCATCGATTTGCTCGAGCAGGCACCAATAACATCTCAATACGTCCTGTCACATGCGAGATAGACCGAGGGCATCTGCCCTCCAGGAACATAAAGAGCCTCAAACCATTCCATCAAGTCTTGGGAATGAGGTCTATAATTGTTACTGGTATTTGGCATGTCAAATACGACACTGGTAGCTTGCCAGGCTCTGCCATGAAAAAAAAGAAAGCCCCAGAATAAAAAAAGAAATAACTTGTGGCCGGAGTGACAGTATAGTGGGCGGGCAAGGACCTGACATACACAGTTTGATTCCTGGCATCTATATGGTCCTGGAGCACTGCCAGCAGAGATATCTGAATATATAGCCAGAAGTAATTTCAGCAGTGCCGGGTACAGCCCCAATACCAAATCAAATAAAAGAAAGCCATAAATGAAGTTTTGGGCCTAGTGAAGCAGTAAAAAACAAGCTGCTGACCAGGATTAATCCACAGCACCCCAGGGGCCCATGAGCACTGCCAGGAGTGATCCTTCAGCACAAAGCTAGGAGGAATGTAGATTGTGGCCTGAGTCAAAACCCCAAACAAAACCAAAATGAACACTGAAGTAAAGTGTAGTAAAGGAGTAGATTTAGCAAATGAAGGAACTATTTAGGGGAATGAATGAAAGCCTAGAAAAGAAGAAAGTCAGTAAACTTGAACACAAACTTCCCCTCTTAAAACCACTTTTAATTTGAGATTTTTATGTTTATATGAACTAGGTGAAAAAACTAACATTGACTGATAATAAATGCTGAATTAATTTTTGTTTTTCTTTGGGGGATAGATCTGGTGGCAATGAGGGGTTTATTCACGGTGGTATTTGGGGCCCTGCAATGTAGAAGGCAGTCTGTATCACTTACCTGTACTAGTATTGCCATTGCTGTGCCTCCTTCTGTGTTAACTTTTTATGTTAGAAAGTTTTCAATATATGAATTTGTCTACAGTTCAGATGTTATGTGAATTAATTACATAGCTAAAGTGGCCTTCATCATTATATTCCATAAAATGCAGCAGTAAGTTACTTATTATCCAAGGTAGCTTTTCATTTACATCATATTGTTTGTCTTTTATTAGTTTCTGCTTTTCTAGGCTTTCTGGCTCACTATGTGTATATGCGGATTAATTTTACTGACTTGGAGAAGGAAACATGAAATGAATGTGTGCCATTACTCTCTTCTCGTGATAGTACTTTGTCAGACTGAATTATAATTACCATGAAAATCTGGTATATGTGTTGATTACATATATTAACCAACCATAGAAAAGCAGGAAGGCACTGGATAAAAGTAAATACAGTCTATATGGCACTTGCCTTGCATGCAGCCAGCCTGGG
>JAJIBD010011364.1:0-5000 GCA_021461705.1 Cryptotis parvus
GTAGAAGGAGAGCACTTAGGTTTTATTCTCATTTTTAATTGATCTTAAACTTTTTGCCTGGCCCTTTGCCTTTGGCACAGTCCAGAGTCGTGAGTCCTTGTTACTGGCTCAAAAGAGAAGCCCAGGACAGTATATTTCCCCTTTGTTCTGTGGCTTTTCCTGCCTGTGTTTGTGTCCTGGGGCTGGCATAGTCTCCAGCCCAGAGATGGAGCAAGCCCTGCTCTGCTGCGTGCACGTCCTCACACACTGAGCACTGTGGGGAGGGACCTCATGTGATCTGTAGCAATGGAGCTTCCTATTGGGTAAAGGTTAGGGTAGGTGTTCTTTGCTAATAATCATATCCATCTGTTTTTAGAAGGTGAAATAATATCCTGAACTTGGGTGTGGATTTTTACATTAATTATGCTGATCTCTGGTGCAGCAGTGTGGTCTTAATAGCTGATTGCTGCAATACCCAAATCTGTGATATCAGAATGTGACGTGCATATTTTAATTTGAGAAATAGTTTAGCATTTTCAGATATTCATTTAGATGTGGTTATGCAGGTTAAACATAACGTATGATCACTGCTTCTTTCATTGCTTCCAATTAAACCTTGCTTGTTAGTTTAACCTCTAGGTAATCCCATCAAACAATTGATGTCGAGGAAGCACTGCCCACAGTAGCTTCGGATGAGTGGTCATTAATTTTAATTGCCTTGATATTAAAGATTAAGAAGTATTGGGACTAGCAGAATGGAAACGATCTGATGTCAAGCAAATCCACTTGCTAAAGCTTCCCCAGGCTGCTGGTGATATTAAAATTTTACTGTGAGAATTAAATAAACCTTTATTAGTGATGACTGTTGTTTGATTGGTCCAGGGGTATGCATAAACAGAGACTTCTTACATATCTAGAGATGAGACCTTGATGGTACAGAGTTTCCTCAATTATGAAACTGTTAATAAAGCTGTAATCTGATTTTCCAGGCTAGGTTTCATTAATGTATTATAGCTTCTCTGATTGTCAAGGTAATATTAACTACAAAGTACAGAATCCAACAGAGAATTGTTTAGAAGAAGAGAATTCTAAGATGGGCCTTTGTTGCTAAATTCAGAGTTAGGGAATTTTCATTAATTATGCTTTAGAAATGCCAAATTCCCTCCCAACCAGAAATATCTCCCCTTCTCACCGAGGTATGTTCCATATTTAACTCTTTCTGAGGCCTGACAGTCAGACTCGGAGAAGCTAGAGGGATTTTATCTATTCAGGAACGTTCTGCAGAGCGGCTCTCTAGGTCTGCCTCCAGGGCTGTGTATGGTGGGTAGGGTCTAAGAAAATGTGCTTTACAGCATAGGCTTAGGACCTTGAGGATCCTTTTTAGTCTCGGAGTCAGAATTTTGGTTTTTAGGAACCCATAATTCTAATATGAGAATGGATTTCGCTCAGCTGGTGTGGAACCCCCTCCCAGAGCATCTCTCCCCATGGTGTTAGGGTGCTGGGCCCCTACAGCAGCAGCCTGGCAACCTACTCCCCCATTCCCCACACAGCACAGCCTGTCAGTGGCCAGATTCTGCCTGCCACTCCATGACCTGAGACCAGCTGGTGGGAAGACAGCGAAAGCACACTTAGTTCTTCACACTGTGTGTCCCTTCAGATGTCCAGCAGTGGGCCCGGCCTGTGTGAGTTGGAGAGGCCACGGACACCAAGAGAAGTAGAAGGAGGCACACAGGTTGAGAGGGGGCTGATTTCAGACCTCTTGAATTGGATGTTATAGCCAAATATTTATAGGGAAATACCTACAAAATGGATCACAGCAGTCTTCATGGAAGCGAGGGACAGATAGAGACACACACATTCTGACACGTCAGGGTAGGAGGTAGACCTCAGTATGGAAAGCTTCATGAGAGAGGGGTGACTGAGAGATATCAGACCCTGCTGAGGGCTAGCAGTGGAAAAATGAAGTCTCTGGGTTGGGGACAAGTGTGGTGCCCTTGAGATTAGGATGAAAGAAAATGTGTGCGAGGCTCCTGTGAGACACTCTGGGGTGACCAAGGCAGGCAGAAGCAGGCGGCAGGGTGTGGCAAGGGGCATTAGCAAGGAATGAGGGGCGAACAGAAACCCTAGAAAGACTCCCATCTGTGACCTTCCTGAGGAGACAGGGCAGTTGCCACCCCAGGAGTCTGTGCTTGTGTACCAGCTTGCCCGTGAGTGCCCACATCTCTCACAGTGACAGGGCACACATGCACGCATCTTCCTGGATGGAGCAACACATGGAGTGGCGCGGCCCTCACGCTCTTCCTCAGAGGCGCTTTTGCCAGCACTCTGCCGCTTCCTCCAGAAGGATGAGTGCCACGGGTTGAGGAATGAGAGCTCCATTTCCAAGGCAATTAAAGACTTGGCAGAGATGCTTCAGTAGCTTGCCCGTTGGTGCAAATTGGGTTTGAGGGCTCATCTCATGCTTTGTTTTCCTTGGGGCTCCTTAATAACTGCCACCCACCCACCCGGAGACACGGCAACAGGTGCCTTAGACAGACCATTAGGAAATAGAAGGGAAAGTCTTTTTTATTTATTTTGTTTTAATTGAATTACTGTGGGAGAAACTGTTACAAAGTTGTTCATGATTGGGTTTCAGTCATATAGTGTTCCAACAGCTGTCCCTTTACCAGTGCACACTTCCACCACCAATGTCCCCAGTTTTCTTCCCTGCTGCACTGCCAGACTTTTTATCTCTCTCTCTCTCTCTCTCTCTCTCTCTCTCTCTCCTCTCCCTCTCCCCCCCTCTCCCTCTCCCTCTCTCCTCTCCCCCTTTTGGGCATTACGGCTTGCAGTATAGATACTCAAAGTGTTTCATGTATATCCCTTCACCTACAGGAAAGTATTTCAATGCTAGAGGTAAGGGCCTTTGATAGAGCAAGTAGGTCTGTATTTGTCAGCCACTGGGTGGCTTTTATATTTATTTTTTATTTTTGGGTCACACTGGAGGTGCTCAGGGGGTTACCCCTGGCTCTGCACTCAGTAATTATTCCTGGCAGTACTCGGGGGGGACCACACGGGATGCTGGAGATCAAACCCAGGTTGGGCACCGCACAAGGCAAACACTCTCCCCACTTGACTATCACTCTGGCCCCTGAGTGGGCTTTTTAGTTCCTTTACGCAGCTCAACCACAGGCATGTGCGCATGGAACTCTGAGCAAGGAGTCCTGGACTGAGGTTTTGCCCTCAGCAGAACAGGATGGGTGGGACTGTCATCAAGCTCCTCTTCCACATACCTCTCCCTTGCTCCCTGCCTGATATCACAAGCGGTTTGCCAGAGAAATAGTATGTTCCACTGGGTGAGGCGAGAGCCCTCCTCTATCTGCCATTGACCTTAGCGGACTTGCTCTCGCTTCCAAGTGTGGCTTTCTCTTGTGTTTCACTGCAGGGCTTGAGCAGCATCTTGGCAGACAGACAGTGTCTTCTGAGGAGGGGAGACAAAGGAGTTTCTCATCCATTATTAATTGCTATTACTCTTTTCAGCAGACCAAACATGATTCTTCAATATAGCTGCCAAAAGCGTTCCAGACTCCCAAGGAATAAGTCATTCTTTCTCTAGTAGTCCCCACTTCACTCATTAACAAATGTTTCCTTTAGCTTTCGGGGCTTGGGAGTGGAGGGAGCTGATCAGGTGGTAGACACCAGATGAATTTTTTTTTTTGGATGAACAGTGCTTCCGGCCATTGAAACCATGCTACTAATTTTAGCATTAGTGTGGCCAACTCCACAAAGCACCATTTCAGGAATATGGTGAGAATTGCTGATGAGTGAGTCTTGAATGTCTCCCAGACCAGCTCTTGGTGTCCAACCATTAGAATTGAAGTGTGACCTTTTTCTTCTCCCTTTGACCACTCTTCCCTTTCACTCATCTCCCTGATTTGTAGGTATCCAACTGGTTTGGCAACAAACGAATCAGGTACAAGAAGAATATTGGCAAGTTTCAGGAAGAAGCCAACCTCTACGCTGCCAAGACAGCTGTGACTGCCAGCGCATGCAGTGGCTGCAGCTGTGCAAAACAACCAGACCAATTCACCCACCACGCCAAATTCGGGTGCGTACTGGGTGCTCCCGCTCTGTTCAGCCAACCTTACGCCATACGGCCCGATCCCACAGGCCAGAAAACAAGAACCCAGACTGAGGATGTAGTGGATTGATGAAGGAAAATTGATAACTCACATGCAAGCTTGTTTGGGGGATGAGTGAGCGAGGGGCTCGCCAGACCTTGTAAGACAGCTGTTCACAGTGCATGCCACTCACTATTGGTAAATTCTGGAACTTTCGCTCTTAGCAACAGGTTTTTCTTTTTTTTAACAGCTGTTAGACCAAGTACTTGCACTTATGATTATTTTAGCCATATTGCTCCATGCAACATCTTCAGGTCAGTGGTGGTGTGTCAAGGAGTAAAATAGCTGAAGTAAGGGTCACAGTGGCCACAGAGCTGGTATGTTGGAGCTCAGGACAGTCATGCCTCCCTGCCACACTGCCCTCCCTTGGCACTGCCTTGACCCCTATGCAGGCACGCTGGGGTTAGTCAGGAAGGTGATCTGTGAGGGGCCTGGTACTTCACTGTATCACTGTCTGCCCATAGATCATGGATTTGCTTGAGCAGGCACCAGCAACATCTCACTATGTCCTGTCACATGCGAGATAGCCCAAGGGCATCTGCCCACTACAGGAACATAAAGAGCCTCAAAGCATTCCATCAGGTCATGGGTATGAGGTCCATAATTAACTGTTACTGGTATTTGGCATGTCAAATACGACACGGGTAGCTTTCCAGGCTCTGCCGAGTGGGTGGGATTCTCTTGTAGTCACAGCAGTTTGGCACTTCCGGTAGTTCAGGTGCCACAGTTGAAAGGACATGTATAATAGAGGCAGAAACATCTTAAAGTTGTAACACTCTTGAGCCATGGTGAAAAACACACAGCTAGTCCACACAGGTGCACTTGGTAGCAATGCAAGGGACTTGGCCAAGGAAACCCTGT